>VYXB01002625.1:181873-284866 GCA_013397135.1 Pachyramphus minor
GCTTCTCTGCTCTCTCCTGCTAGACTGACCTTGGAGAAGCTCCGTTATCTCAAGTTGTTCTCTGCTCTCTGCCAGGCCGGAATCCATCTTGCAGCATGTTTCAGCTGGGCAGTTTCTTTCTGGAGTTTGTTTCTCCACTGTTACACATCCCGGCTGGAGTGACTTCAATGCCATGCCTGCCCCCAGCCCAAGGCCAGGGGAGAGGAGGTCTGGCCACCACATGGGGCCTGCTGCCTCTCTCCTACATGGCTGCCAAATTTCTTACTGCCACACCACCTTCTCCTCCGTTTTCTTAAATATGTCAGTGGCAGAGACGTTACTAAAACTTTTGATTGGCTTTTTCTCGGAAAACCTACCTGGACCTGACCATTTCAGCCAGGGGGGCTGGTAACCCACGACAGTGTGTCACACATCAATGCATTACACATCACTTAGGATTTCAGAACTCACTCATTGTGAGAATATGACTGAATTTTCCCTAGTTGAAATGAGTCTTATAACTTATCATTTGCCTTTCTGAAGCCTCATTTTAGGGCATCTGCTGTACATAAATAAATTTTCAGTTTTTAAGTATAAAAAGTTCATTCAGTGTAGCTTAAAATTTAAACATCTACATTTCCTCATTGCAGAATCTTTAAGTTTAAAATTGAAACATCCTCTCCCCCCACCCCCTGAGGGATGGGGCACAGAATTTGCAAAAAAAAGTCAAATTAATGTTTTGAGATAAAGAATTTAACTAGACAGAAACAGAAGGGAAACTACTACTACTACTACAGAAAACAAATGCAACCCCATGACCAATGCCCAGACAGCTACACTGAATGATGTTATATTAAGAGGTCCCTTCTAACCCCAACTACATAATG
Organism: Pachyramphus minor; assembly: GCA_013397135.1. NCBI lineage: Eukaryota > Metazoa > Chordata > Aves > Passeriformes > Tyrannidae > Pachyramphus > Pachyramphus minor. The sequence continues at coordinate 182,740 of VYXB01002625.1, forward strand.
ATTCTAAAATCACAACTTATCAGTAATAAGGGAATATGTGAATAAAGGATGAGACCAATTTTGTGTTAAATGCTTGTTCAAACAAGTCACTCTGCAGGGATCCGGCCCAACAGTGTAGCAGGCTTCACAAATTTAGGCAAATAAGTCCCCAAGCTTCTTTTGGTACAGACTTTTGTGGCATGTTACTGACCTTTTGCAACCTTTTTCTGAAAGGAAATGAATCTTGATATCAAAGGCTTAGGAAACAATAACAGTATGGTTGTTTCTTGGTTATTTCAAAGGTACGCTGTCAACAGCCGGGTTTATGAGCCTGATAAATGTGCGTTCATGCAGAATAGGGAAAAGGCCACATTTGCATTAAAATTCAGTTTTAATTGTCCTTATTTTTTATTGATGCTTGGTGAATTGGATCTATAAAGAAGCATTTTCAAGCAGAATGAAATTTGACAAATAGTATAGCTGCGTAAACAATTTCAGTAATTATGGCAGCAATTATTCTCTCTTCTATCTCTTGGTAGCTTTAAAAAGAGGAAAGTGACAAGAGACCAGCTTTAGAAACCCCATGGAGGTCTCAGTATTATAAAAGTCAAAGAAGCTAGATATCAAAAATTTATGCAACATAGGTTTAGCAGAAGAAGATAAACGCCATCCCTACCCTGAGAAAAACCTTTCTTACTCAGAGAAATCAATAGACTAATTAAACAAACACATGAGAAATGTCAGCTACACAGAAACTTTAAACAAGAGCATGCAAAGTTATGCAGTCCCAAAATATTATACACCACCATATCAATTATGCAACTACTAGAAATCATACTGACATTATTCTCTCTCCAGGCTCTGTTAGAAAAATCAATCACTGCTCAGGATGATAACAAGGACACACTGGCAGTCAGAGATTAACTCTTCAGATAGGTTTTGTTATCTTCTATAGATGAAGCCCTTTAGTCTGAAATTATTGACATTTTCAGTGCAGGGAGGAGGGAATTGCATTCTAGTTGCACTAGTGATGCTGAGAGCATGATTTCTAAAAAACCACAGGTATACTGCATACAAGTATACAAGAGAGATCAGATTATGATAATATTCATTTCTAGACCCAAACCTCATTAATCATCCAGTATCCAAAGTGTAATAACTCCGTCCCAACAGAACACTACTTGCCAGTTTCTCATTTCACACTAACTACAAGTGGGGCCACTGGGAGTATTGTCATACACTGACGGGGGAAACCACAGAGATCTGATCATGTCAGTGAATTCGTCCTCAGAATAGAAGTTTTAAAAACAGTTAGAAAGAATACAAAATGGCAACCAATTACTTTAGGAGCTTAAAATACAAAGCAGAGCACAGACAGAAAAATCTAGACAATAAAGCAATAAAACTAATCTTGTAAGGAGAAAAGAAGCCTAAGAATACAGAAAAAAAATAGCTTTAACAGATGAATAGCAACACAATCTTTATGGCTACAAAGAAAAATACTAATACGCTGCAGAATATGTTCTTGATGAAAAGCTAAACTAGTTTACAAGTTTCTTGGTCCTCCAGTTTTTTCTTTTTCTGAAACTCAGGAATACTTAGGAAATGCAGAGAAAGGAGAAATATTTTCATTATCTGTCCATTAAGAAGACTCAGAAAGCCGCTAAACACAGTGAATGGTACGTAACGTAGCAAATCAAATCTAAAAAATTCAATTAATTCCTAAACAAAACCCAAAGCAGGTTTTTTACTGTGATTTTCTACTGCTCATAATCTCATACAAAATACTGAAAGTTACATGGCTTTTCAATAAAGAATGTGTATCAAGGTATGTGGTCCTCTGTTCCCTGATAGATAAAAGCTAGATCAGATGACTCTGTCCAAGGGAGTGCACAACATTTAAAAGTTGTACTAAGTGAAGCAGAGATTACACTCACTTTTCTGAGTATCAGTCCTGTTACAGACCTACCCTCCAAAGTATTCTGAAAGCACAGAAAGGAAGCAAAACATATGCAAAAGAACATGAATCTACAGGTAGGGTTTCACTGAGACTCAGCTCTAGAAGCACCAGCAAACATCAGAGTCACTGCCACAAAAAGCGTCCATAATACAAAGCTCTGCAGCTTGGAGATAAGACAAAATGGCACCAAGAGGATAATCTGAATGACAGAATCATAGAACTGTTTAGGTTGGAAAGAGCCTCTAAGATTATAGAGTCCAACCATGAACCCAGCACTGCCAAGCCCACCACTAAACTAAGTGCCACATCTACACATCTTTTAAACACCTCCAGACTCAAACACTTCCCTAGGCAGCCTATTCCAATGCTTGATCACCCTTTCAGTGCCTCCCCAGGCACAACTTGAGGCCACTTCCTCTTGCCCTGACACTCATTACCTGGGAGAAGATGCTGACCCCTTTCAGGTAGTTGTAAAGAGTGATAAAGTCTCCCCTGAGACTTCTTTTCTCCAGGCTAAACAATCACTTAGCTACTTGTCATAAGACTTGTGTTCCAGACCCTTCACCACCTTTGGCGCCCTTCTCTGGATTTTCTCCAGCACCTCAATGTCTGTCTTGTAGTCAGTGGCCCAAAACAGGACACAGTTCTCGAGGTGCAGCATCACCAGTGCCGAGCACAAATGGATGAATCACTGCCCTGGTCCTGCTGGCCACACTATTGCTGATACAAGCCAGGATGCCACTGGCCTTTCGGGCCACTCAGGCACACTGACAGCTCATAAAATAGTGCACCTAGTTTGACCAATCAAACGATCAACATCACCAGCAGAAGAAATATAGGTGTTTTTTAGGCATCTCAGCACATATTATTTTAGAAGACATTTACAGGATGAGTAGCTGAAGAGTCAGAGGTGACCTGCCCGCACAGCAGATCCTCTCAGAAAGTTATTAGTTAGCTCCTGACAGGATACACCATCAAATATACTGTTTTGCACACATAGAACTAACTCACCACGAACTACAAGACTCCCAATATTTAGCATCAGACAGCTGACAACTCAGTATCCTTTCTATATGCTGAGGACTCATTTTTTCCACTTCTAAAATTCAGAGAGCAGCAGCCTTGCTCTCGTTTTCTCGACCAAGAGCTTCCTCTGACAGAAGCACCCATCACTGCTCCAGTAACTCCATCAGTTGGAGTCACCTGTAAAGCAGTTGTTGCCTCAACTCTCTGCATGCAACCCCTTCTGCAGACACAGTTCAAAGAATAGTTTACTTTTATATGTCAATATTATTATTAATTACCTGTCTGGATTAGCAGTGAAGATGTGTTTTATTAGGCCACACAAGTATAGACTACTGCATGACTGAAATATAATTAATCTCAAAACCTTGGAGAGTTGACGTATAGAGTAGTCTAATGGTAGAAAATAAAATTTACTGAAGCACAGTTAAGCATATGAGAATGTTAATATTATCAGAGAATAACAAACATATTTTGATATTGAGAACATGAGTCTAATGACTGTGATTTTGCATTTTTAACACCAATCAGAAATTTAATCCTATCCTTCCCCACAAAACATAAATAACTGGATTTAATTACATAGCTTTTATTTGAAAGGATGAAGAACTGTTCTTTTTATTCATGCCCACATTGTATTTCTTACCATTTCATTACAACTGACCTGTTAACTATGACACCTTCTGCATCCCCTCCATATCCTAAAACATACTGTGAATCAGTTCATTTAAAGACATGAAGAACAGAATTGTTTTTGTCTCTGATTCTCTCTCGAACATCTTTTGTTTTACTGTCTGCTGGGGAATACCTTGTTGATGAGGCTCAAGTTCTCAAATCAAGGTAGCATTCCTGTTATGTCGATAAAACTGGATTCCTTTCACAATTCTTCTGGCAATCAGATAAATTCATTGTCAGTTGCTGATATGTGTATTTGTAAATGTGCAAAATACTAACACAAACCAAGAACTACAATCCCCAAAAGACAAACAGAAGACAACTGCTGATAGTATTTAGGTCTTCCCTAGCCTTTGGACATATCATTTTATCTATACCCAAGAATCTCAACAGCTCAGTAACTGAGTACTGACATAACATTGCATCAAGCAGTGTTTTTAAAATTAGCAAGTAAGGGCTAAAATCAGCAGAGATTGTTGGTGAGAGCAATAATGTGAAGTTTTTGCTAGATGGTTAAGTTAAAGGATTAATTAAATCACAGTAGGAGTTTATGGGCTTCTGTATTTAAAGATTCAACATGGAACATTTTGTGCTGTGAACAAATATATGAAGAGAAACTGTAGGAAATATGATGGATGCTTAATATTTGAGATGTCAGCAAAACTTTTTCAGGTGCTACAACCAGGCTACAACATTCAATTTTGTCCTTAACAGATGTTTTTGTCATTTGGATGGTATTCCATACCTGAAAAACTTCACAGAATCACTTTCAATGTTCTGTAACGTATTTAGGTGGTTACAATCTACAGATTGTAACATGACTACAGATATGGAACAATTCTAACAAGGGTCAGAAATATCTGACAACACTGACTGTGGCCCAAAATAACAAGGAGACTGATTCCTTGCAGAGGTGAATCTGACAGAGAAATTTGTACTTTGCTTGCCCTACAAAAACAACCTGAGAGCTCTTCAGTTAACACAGGAAATCTACATAAAAAAATTATGAGGACTTACAAGATACTGAAAGAACTAAGTTTCTGTGGCGTCTCCACCAAAACTGAAGCTATCACAGATATCTGGTTACCAGACTTCTAAAGTTGTAAAGCAAAATCCAGATGCTTTGGATCTCACAAAGGAATACATACTATACATATACTATACTTGGACCACGTTAATTATACTCAAATAGAATAGTTGTCTTTGACAGTGGTCTGTCAGCACAAAAAATGGCTATTCACATGAAAACATAGCTTATGTAGGAAAAGTCCATGTTAAATAATATTGACTGTGAACTGCTAGTATTATAACCAATTCTTTCATTTTGGAAAATATTAGCAATATTTCTGGTAAATGCATCTTCCCTCTACCCACCACCAACCACAACATACTCTCCTTGATTGTTTTTTTTTTTTCAAATGCATTCCCTATGGAAACAACTGATCCACATCATAAAACAAATCTATGGAAGCAGGACAGTAATGGACCTCAAATGTTTAAAAGAAAAAAGTATGGCAGAGTGCTAGCCAGATTGTTGGAGGCACATTTCTAATGCTGGTTTTCTTTTGAGTGCTAGGGATTATTCTGAAAGCTGGATCCTTATACTGCTCTCTCAGTTGCTGCCAGAAGTACTTCAACACTCCTCAGTTTAATGTGCAGAAATGAATTTTCTGAAATGGGGATGAGTCCTAGGCCATTTTTCACAAATAAAAAGGCTTCAGGGAACTAGAAGAGGGCTGGAGACAGCTTGGACAGTCAGACTCTGCTCATACTTCCATAACAAATACTCTATCCTTTAAACTATCCCGTTGGAGTCAGCCTGACACTGTCATATTTTCCCACCTTTTTTCCCCATCAACTACTATTTCTGACAGTCTGTTCTAATGTCATTTTTTTGCCTCTTCTTTTGGTAGGTTGTAGCTGCAACATCACATTGTATCAAATTTTCTGGGGCAAATACAACTACTATCAAGCCTTCTGGGAAATAATAATGAAAAAATCTATGGAAGCAGGACAGAGCAAATCAAACAGGAATTGAAGTTTCAAAAAAGGCCAATGTTTCACTCAGGCATAATACACAGAACTTTTGCTTATAAAATATGGGAGTAACCGTATATCATCAACCCAACAAACAGACTTCCTACACTGTCAAGATACCATAGGGAATAACATTATATTTGAAGAATGCTAAAGGAATCACAGTGAGTTTATCAGAGAGGTTATTTCTCCAATTCTCAAAATATCCTATACAGATTGACAGAATTAAGTCAAAGATCATAAACAAAGGCCCCATATTACTGAAGTGAGTGGAAATATCTATGATCAATAGGAATTATGACTAATGCACAGATAAATACTGAATTATTACAACAAAATACAGCTCTTTTGCTTATTATTATTTTGCTTATTTGTCTAACATAATAGTTAGACACCAGCCAATTTTACTAGGTATCTTAGAATGTATCCTTAAAACCTAGTGCTGTTAAATTCCTTTTCACTCTCTAGGCTTATCAGATATATTAACTATTTAATATTCACAGTCTCCTTCTGGGGAAGATAAGTACCATTTTCCTGAAAAAAGTAGCAAAACTGTTTGGGGTTTGTTTTCTTTCCCTGGTAGAACTGATAGAACTTTCCCTGAAGACTACTGATAGAACTCTTCATGAAGACCACTAGAGGCTCCTATAGTAATTATCTCCCTCAATAAGTATTTCTCTCTTTCCCTGTATTCTCCACGTCCACATCTTTATCTTGTCACATGAAAATTATGATACCAAACCTGGTTTCTGTGAGCTTAGACATAAGCTGAACTCAAGGCCATTTTGACAATATAAATTTCATAAGCAGCCCTGCACATAGAATAATTACAAAGCAATGGCCCTTTTATTCTCTGGGGCACATGACCAAATGTGCCCTTTAGTTTCACCTCAGCTATTCAATTTTTAAATCTTTTAAAGTTCTAATTTTAAATTTAAAAATCCCCACATTTTCAAAGAACTTTTCAAACTTTGAAAAGTTTGTCAAACGTAAAACTTTTGTGTAGAACGAATCGGAATAAATATTTTTTGCTTTTGTTCTATTATTCCACCTCTATTAAAAACCCCCATCTTTTACTGCACTTACTGAACTTTTACTTCATTATGAAATGAAACAGAGGTCAACTTGCATATCCAGACTTAAGAGAATTGTAGGTTCTGTAATTCTTGGTTTATTTGGATAACTTAGCAAGATCTCTTACTAGGAAATTGTAATTAAGCACACTGACATAGATCTAATGTGAAAAAATGAGAAAATAATTAATATAGTTTGAGACATGTATTCCACTGAGAAATTCCTACTGTGTCACTTTTGGATTCACTACTTTTGAACATATCTTTCTCTTTATGTTTGCAATTAGATTTGCAATTCTGGCATTTATCTTGTAAACTAGTTCACTAGTCATGCACAGCAACTTGTGTACTAGAGCTGCAGTGATGTTGTATCATGAACATGTCTACGATATAAGCATTATGAGGTATATTTTCTTCCCTCCCACACAGACTGAAATTTCAAGTCAAAGCTCCTTGAAATATTCTCTGATCCAACATTTATTATGGTCACTGGCAATAACTGACTTTGAAGGTTATCCTCCATCACAGAAAAATAATTTGCAACAAGAACACAACATTTTACCTGTACTATCTATTGAAGGATAAAATCTATCAGTATTTCCATGTTTGTCTGATTGCAGCTTAATTCTTAGCATTCTTAAGCCATGTGACTCAGAAGGGGAGAAATGTTTATTTGCCTGACTTCCTGTATTCAGGGTTCAGTTATTTTTTTAAAACATAATTTTGGAAATCTTCATAATTACCAGGAAAACATAGTTCTGCAATGTTTCTGTATTAAAAAAAAGTCACAAAAGAGCACTCTTCTCCAGGTAAAAGAGTGGTCCCATCTCAAACACACTAATAGCTTGCAAAAACAAACACATGCTTAAATATTGAGAGAACATTTCAAATAAACATACATAATAATTAAAAGTTCTTTATCTTACTTATTTTGCATTCCTTGAAAAATCATCTACACAGTAAAGGCATGATTCACCATCTGGAAAGTACTTTGCATCCTCGTCATTGTAAGCTTTAATTTCAGAAGATTCACTCTACGGCTCTGGGAAATTCAGATTCTGTATTTCATGAATATTGGGGCAGGACTTAAAAGACAAAATTACTCATTTCAAAACCAAGATTAATTATTAACAACATTAAGACTTGACATCAAGGCTACCATTAAACATCATCTACCCAAATGGAACTCCAACTATTGCAGCATTTTTGCTTACTTAGTGGCATTGGGAAACATCAGAAAAATAACCAAAGACTGAAACACAAACCAGTGAAAAAAGCAGCCGCATATACCCGACTCAAACATTAATCATATATTGAGACTGTAATACTTAATGAGTCAGTTTATGAGGTAGGTAGACTTTAAAAACTTTTAAAGCACCTGCATAACGTATTTGAGTTACGTGAGCCAAGGAATCTTTTAGTATTTTAAACAATAACTAATCAGAATGTATCAAACTCACAAGAAGATGAGAAGGGATAAGGTCAAAGATCTTACCCCCAGTTAGTTTGCATAGAATACTCAGCAGAAGTGCATATGCACTTACACATGCAGGACTTTAAGTTACACTAACTAATATGAACCACAAGAGACTTCAGAGCCAGCTCTATAGCTTCGCTTCCTTTCACCAATGAAATTATTAAAAAAGTACTTTGCTTTTATCAAGGCGCCTTCTATAGGCAACAGAGAGCAATATACCATAATATTAATACATTCTGACTATTAAAACAAAGCAAAAATAAGTAGTAAAGAAAATAATTGAACTGGAACCAAAGATGATCTAACTTAAAACTTCTGTAGCTGTTTAAGTTTCATAGTATTAAGTGTTATAAAATTAGTTTTTAGAATCTGTCTTGCAATGCAAACACCACCTTGCCATTAAACCTTAAAATTGGTCACTGAAAGGTCACTTGGAATCATTTGCAAGAATGGATAATGTATTTGATTTACAATCACATATTTACAGGAATGAATTTACATAATCCTGTAATCTTCCTGCTAGATATACTAGTCAATAAACAGCAATTAAAATCCTGGAAACCTGTAGTTCTTTGTTTCTTCCAATAATGAAGACAAAAAATGAAAACAGAGATAATTAGGGCAAAAAAGTGCTTAATCTTATTTTTCCTATTTATGTTACATAAGGCACCTAGCATCTATTTTAGAATTTAAAAAAAAAAAGGAAAGAAAAAAGTAATTTCTATCACATTTCCTTTCAAGTTTTGCTCATTAAAAAGATTCTTTTATTTTGGCAGAGGTTATCCTTGCTTCATAACAATAGATGCCTCTGAAAAGATTACTGGCATCTTATCATTAGTGAGGTGCATTTATAAACAAGATGGTAAATAACACTAGACTGACTGCCTTTCATGAGAGAAGCTCTGGGTACTAGCCTATTTGCAAAATCTTTTCATTTTCGGTGTACATATTGGAATGTATCTTAGATGATGTATCAAACATCACATTGTCAACCTTTAGAATTCTTAACTCTAGGCATTTCAGAGAATTTCGCAGCAACAAACAAAATATATAGATTGTGAGTGACTCAAATCAGTGAAACATTCCTCATCTATGGTGTTGAGTGATTGGAGATGAGATCTGAAGTTCAGCAAGGGGAAGAAAATACATCCCCCAAAACAGTAGAATTCTTTACAGATCCAGCTTCCTGTTGACATGTTGTGACAGCCTTTGAAATATTTGCCAATTAGCAATTTCTAAAAGTATCTTCTGATGAAGATGAAAAGACAGAATAATTTTAAACTCCTGGGTTTATAGTCTTTGATTTAATTGGAGGTGCTAGACATCAAGAGCAGTGTGGAAGGAAAAGGAGATCTTACTGTTTCTTATCCAGACAATGCATGAGGAATTCAAGCAAGGCTGATATTGCCAAGAACAATCTATAGGGTGCAAATGAAGCAAAGTAATGATGTAGTCCTCCCTCTAATTCACCTGAGTGTGAATATCCACCACAGTCAGAAAAAAAATAAAAAAACCGCACAACTTAGAAAGATGAGAGGAAAATTGCAAGTAATATTCTTCCGATATGTTACTTCTTCTAACTCAGTTATGCAAATTCTTGTGTGTAAAATGTTAACATGAAAAATTGGAGATTATAGCTTAATTTGTCACTTACCTTTATGGAATATTTTCACAAGAGGAGAGCGCTGAAGGATCAACACTCTTTTTCAGGAGGAAAACTTGAATTTGAATCTTCCCTCCAAAAAATTGGAAGTTAAAAGAATTGTTCCAGGGTTGAATTCCTGATTACATTAATTGTCAGCTGCATGAAGGAAGGATCAAGTGGCCACCAGGTTTTTGCTTTTGGTTTGGGTATAAGTGAATTAACCGCGTTTTTATCTCCTTCATTAAACTGTGCAGAGTTCACTTTGGCTTTTGTACCTTAATAATCATCTTTCCTCTTAATTTTATTTGTGTTAAATAAAACGTCATGGATATTGAATAATATCAGGACATTCCAACACAGTGGTAATTTGTAAATCCTGGGTGTTTTGCATTACACAAAACACTAGCACCTATTTTTGTGGAATACTCAGAAAATATCAAACTGTTAACTCCCCTTAGTATTCTTTAGCTGGCAATTATAGAGTCTATGAAGATAAATCTTCAAGAGCCAGGGTTAGCCAGGAAAACTTCTTAATATATGGCAGATTAAAGAGGTACCAACATAGCCACTAAAAATCACTTTATCTGAATTCAGAGAAATAGAAATTACTGTCCCTGATCAGCCTTATCAACTCTGCCAAATGAATTATAATTGGTGGGAAAGCAGCAAGGTACAAATAAAGTAGCAGAATCATTGTATTTGGTGCTCTATCAATGGCCATAGTAAGTTAATAATGATGTAGCTCTTTTTTCCCCCTCATTTATTGAAGTTACAGAAAGGGTGTAATAACATACCTTATGGAATAGCTTTTCTCTTTCATCACTTCAAGGAAACTGAGCATCTGGAATTGTGTATATTATAGTAACTATATACTATATTATAATGGTTCAATCTTATGTACTTGCAAGTTGAAGAGGAATTTACTGGAACAGAATCACAACTCGAGTAAACCCATAGGAATACAGTGAAATAAACAGAATCATGCTTATATATGTAAAGTGAGAATTTAATCTATGATTTAATATAGGTCAGGATATCCGTACACAACAGAAAATACTGATTGTATCTTACTAAGTCCTTCACGGCAGGACTTTAGTTCACCTTAGAGACTGACACAATTTTGCTCAAACTATTCTGCCAAGATGCAGAATGAGCTCAAGGCCTCAAAGTTCACAGTTGATAAAATAATTTTAACGTAAATATACTCAACAAAAGTTAAGAACTATAGAATTGCTTACGCACACACCAGGTGACGTTATACTAGTGTACAGGTTACTAAATATATATGTAATAGTTTGGTTTGAGGTCCGGTACAAAGATAGAAATGAAGGATAAGTCAGTTCCCTGCAAATTCTACAGAAGTGCTAAGAGATAATTCTGTAAAGAAAAAGACTACTTTTAGATGACACTTGAAGTATAACAGGCATCAAAAGAACAAAGAGGTTTACAAAGTAAACCTGGACGCAGCAGGGAACTAGGATCAGGGACAGCAAGGGAAGACAGACAATTTCCTAGAGGTTAACAGAAAACAAGTCTGTTCGGCTAGAAATTACAGAGTAGCAAGACCTTCAGAAAAATAAATCTGGAGTATTTTTAAACATGCTTTTCCTCTTAAGAGGAATACAAACACTGTTATTTCAAAAAGCTTGTCTGATTGTTATATGTGTTAGTGCCCACAGCCAAGGACAGAATCACATGCACTAAAGATGGACAGACTTGCTGAACAAAAACAGTTGCTGTGTCACAGTACTATCTCCAGCTGAAAATACAATATGAAAAATAAAGTTTCATGTCTAAAAAACCCTACAGAAGCATTCAGAGATATGTAGAAAGAGATCAAAGGACAGGTTTTTTTCTCTACTTGGAAAATCTTACATTGCAAGAAACCTGATTACAAGAAACCCAAAAACCTAGTACTGGTGAATACTTTCAAAACCCCAAAAATAGCTGTAGGTATTTGATATGGAAATGACATTTTTTATTATTTTCCATATAAAAATATTATGAATAAACATTTACCTTTGTGATTCCCTACTCTTCTGTTTCTTTAAAAATACCCACCTAAAGCTGAAAAAACCCCATTGAAGTTCATAACAAGAGCGAAAAAGAAATCATTTAGCTCCAAGGTTTTAAACTATCCTCCTGACAAAGTATCTGGCAATTGTCTCAACTAAACAGAGAACTTGGTAATACTTCCTTGTTGCATGTTTGTTTAAATAAAGAGATAATGAGATGTTTTGGTCTGAACACAGTAATGATATTCAGAAGGGAGCACAAGTTTAGAATTTCAAGTGGGCTTCTCTCAGTTTTTTTAAGATAGCCCATGGGGATTGCTTTAAACCTGGCACAACCACTGTTACCAACTCCTATGGCTCTTTGCTGGTGTGAAGAATGCATTAGTCAAGGATGTTCACATAAGTAGTTTTGTTATGAAAAATTTAGAACCCTGACTGAAACGCGATAGACTTTCTAAAAACTTGCCAAGATCCTGTAGCTCTTCAAATCTTCTCAGGATTGACAACTTTGATAGCTACTGACACCTGAGTAGCTTGTGCTACAAACTGGAAAAGGCACTCTCATGTGTTAACCTTCAGGGTTAACAATATACATTTATGTCATAGATTAGCTTTTTTTTTTTTTTTAAAATCAAACCAAAAATTCAGAGATTCATCTCCTTTTCCCTTCTAAAGTACCACAGAAAAACACTTTAAAAAGCAAATAAGTAGCTCTGTGAAACAGCAGCATTGCTACTGTTCATCTTTCTGTGACTGGTTTGCTTCTCTGTGTTAAAAAAGATGAGATGCTCAACTCTACAGTCTTACATTATTTGATGGGGTTTATCCATGTGCAGCGCACAGAGATGAAAGAATCCTTCTCTTTACAGGGCCAGAGGATTTTTTAAGACCTTGAAGTTTATTAATCTTGTTCATCCTGATGGTCATATTTTCAGGACTAAGTCATACTTAAACTGTTGGAGACGGTATTAAAGTAGTTAGCATAAATATACATATTTGGTTTCTCTTGTACATTATTTATGATTACAATGTTCTTTTCTATTATCTCCTCTACTAAGTAAATACTGGAACACTATTACTAAAACAAAAACTTTCAGTTATTATGATTCATCGCTATATAGTTGGAAGAGTCTCATTTTCAGTATCTAAGACTTATTGTAACTCCCTAAAAAACAACTTTCTAAGGTAAAGACCAAAGAGAGAGACACTTCAAAACACACTATTTCATAAAATGATCAGAACATTACTAATTTTTATTCTTCTAATCTGAAAACTTATGAGATATATATCAAGGCATTTCTTAGGAACCCCAGAGAAAAGAGTCACTAGAGAACTGTGGGTAATGGGAACAATAATGACTGCACTAAAAATTCTTTTGCCTTTCAGAAGGAAGATCAAAGGAAAATAATAATCAAAATGAAAAGTTGGTGGGTGGTTTTTTTTTGTTTTGTTTGGGTTTTTTTGCTTTGTTTTGTTTCTTGGGTTTTTTTCTTGTCTTTTATAAGTAGCATGATCCAGAGCTTCCATTGGTTAGGTATTTTCATTTAAGGTTAAGGCTGATCATGAATAAAAGCACTCCATACAATTATTCTGAACTAATTTTTTTTTTTTTTTTTTTGCTCCTGTGATATTAGAGACTGTATGCTGCTTTCTAAATAGAACGAAAAACAGTTGGAATAAAACCTGGTCTTATTTTGTGTTTGTAAATTAATAATTCTATATGAACTGTCACAGAAACCCAATGTTCAAGATAGTTCTTTTCCCAATACATCAGCATGACTGTACAGGTAAGTCAAAGTACAAGCAATTAAAAAATTTTGACCATTATACTGACAATTTTTACAAAATCCCTTTGATGGTAATTCACTAAATTCCGTATTTCACAAATTATCTAACTTTAAGAAGAAAAGGTATCATACTAACCCATAGTGGGCCTAGTACACTGTTGTTAAAAAGTGGTAGTATATAATGAAGGTGCTTTGTAATTATTTTGTACAAAGAAAGTTGTAGTATTATTTAGTAATAATGTTTCTCAAGAATTCCTGGCTACAAGTTGGCTTTCACTATGTCAGCCTTACAAAAAATGATCAGTACTGGAATCTTCCACGTCTCGGTCGTGATGAAGATTTATTTTCATTTTCTAATCAAAGTAACTTCAGAAAATGGCTCAATAGCTTATGAATAACTAGGGAAAAATATTTCTTTGATTAAAAACAATTCTCAGCATCTTTGCTTTGGGGAAAAAAAAACCAAAGGAAAAAATCCAGTTGAGAAACTTTATTTCATGACATATAACTGAAATTTGACAGATATGCGTGTAGCTTGTGCAGCGTTTTCTTCTTTATCATTTCTATGGCAGTCTTTTCAAAAAAGTTTGCATATATTCCCTAGACATGTAGATTTTAGCTGCTAAATTCTTTGGAGCTTCGCTATACTCTTTACAGTGTCAGCTGTGCTCATCCTTGAGAACTTCTAAAGTGTGAATTCAAACTAGTGGCAGGACTCAGCTGGATCTGGGAGCTTTCAGGATGCCAGACAGATCTATGTCTAGAGATATATTATATACATATGTGGTCTCCATGGCTTTCATTCACAGCACATCACTTCACAAGAAGCTTACTGACAGCTACATACATATCTATGTCTAGAGATATATTGCCCCACCACATGTAAAAATGCTCTCCATACATACTTATTATTTGGAAAGAAAATAGGAACAGGAAAAGAGAGAGACCAGACAAATAATCTTTCCTAACTTTAGGCAGCTAAAAACCTGTTTTTAATATAAGTATACTTAGAGTAAATGTGACACTTCCATTGAAAATCTGTACCTATCTTTATTTCAGATACACAAAAAAAATTGTTAAAGGTTTTTTTTTTTTACTTAAATATTTCTTTATAAAATAAAACCACATAAAACTCTTCTAATGAAATGCTTGCCTTTCTTTCTACTTTTGCACATGCACATAACAATGTAGGACTACATCTGTGCACTATCAATATAAATTCTTCATAATCATTGCAATTTTTTCAGATACTAACCTGATTGAGGGTATATTAGGCTTACACAAAGGTATGGATGAAAAGCCAGAAAAGGTTAGTTATTGAGATTGTTCTGCCAAATACTACTACAATTTCATGTCTACATTCTGCTATAATGTAAAAATAAACAATACATCAGTCATCAACTTTTCAAGTCCCTTGATACCACTATCAAAAATTTTGTGGCAGATGGGGAAACAGTTGACATGCATTATCAGATCCCTATCCTGCTGGTTTGAATTAGCCACTATTCAAAAATCTTTTTATTTTGCTCCTGTGTTTTACAGAAGTCTGAGGTCTCATTATCAACTACCTTTTCTTTGGAAGACATACTATACAAATTGGAACTATGCATATATCTGTATGAAACTCTTTAGCTCCAGTTCCTGAGTATTTGACTACAAAATAATGGTGGCCTGATGTATTCATCTCATATGTTTTTATTCTACATATTCAGTACCCTTGGGGGAGCAAAAAATACTACTTAAATTCCTAAGGCCTTTAAAATGAGTAAGTCTTAAGCATTTCAAACAAATTTATATGTGCAGTTTGATACTGAGTCATATTAATGAAATGAATAAGCTTAAACTAGGACTTTTTATATTAAACTCAACGTGAATTTGCATAATTCATGTTCAGATAGTTGCAATTTGCACTTTGAAAAAATAAACAGTAAACTAATCATATAATTTTAGAACCAAGTGAAATGTAAAACTGCAATTTATAGATTTAAAAATGAACATTTTAGCAGTATAAAATACATAAATTGGCAACTCAAATAAAATTAATTATTACTAGAGTTAGAAAGACAACAAATTTTTATGAATTGAATTTAGAAGTACATCAGTTACAAAAACCCAGCAGGAGTGCAGATTTGAAATGGTTAAAAACCTTAGCAAAGCATAATTTTCACAAAGGATGCAGTATAGTTCAAAAGTTAATGAATATAACATTAATTTTTGAGTTTACATTGAAACCACCTATCTGTTTCAATACTCACTCTGGCACTGACTTCACAGCATCCTAGATTTTGAAATTACAAGAATGAATTAAGATAGCTGGCATGTATTTGGGTCTGGATAATAAAATTGTTCTGACCTTCGTTTAGATCATGCCCACAAAAGAACACTTCAAGAGACAATAAAAGAAACCTTCTTTTGAACACAGATGCATAAAGTGACAGCTGAGACACTAGCAAAGTAACCACCTCAAAATGCTTCTCTTTTGCATCTCATTCTAAAACCTACTATCTTTCTCAAAATAAATAACATAATGGAAAAATGGACATTTTTTTGTAGAGTAGGTTACCATGCCAGAGCAGAGAACATGTAGAAGCCTTTCTGTTCAGAAATTTTAATGGTTTACCTTACTCTGGAACTTCAAGAAGCTGCTTTCAACAACAATAAGCTCTGACCCATGCCTTTAGCTTGGCAAAACCCATGAGTTTATGTTTATCATTACAATACAAAACTGTTCTGAGACAGACCCTTTGACACACTATTCCTCCACTCCAGAGTGGAGGACAACATATGATCAATACTATTGAAAAAAACCCCAAAACCCAAAACAGAATAACCCAACCCTCCCCCCCACATTTTATGTTGAAACTGGCCCACTTCTTTTTACAGCAAAACTTTACATTCCCTAACATTTCATATGAAAGGAAACAAGAAGTCCATCTCAGTACTTGCTGTGTTATTAATATAACTCAGACCACAAGCTTCTGTAACTGCCTTTTCAGGGAGTATTGAAATGACATTAACTAAAAGTACACTAAGTAAATGGAAATCTAAATCTAAATGTCTATCAGGCTTAATTTATACAGTAGAATTTGCCATGCTACTTTAAGTTATGTTATTGCTTTAAAAATGACACCACTCATAAAGAAAGTTCTAGGTCCAATCCATTGCAAGGAGTTTCATCTATTATATATTTTCTGGATAGCATCTGACACTACCAGTGCCAAAGCTGTAAAATCAGAGCTAAAGAAAACATTAACAAAATTTGTTTGCCATGCATTTCAGAGAGCATGTCAGAGTGCAGGCTGAAGTTCAGGGCATTTTGTCACTCGGACTCTGGGCACTCATGTTGCCACCTGCAAAATACCTACTAATTCAGGAACAGCACACTGACTGGCCCAAGGACAAGCCTGCCATTGTAAGTCCAGCCTCATTGCAAGCAAGGGAGACACAGGATGAGAACACAGAATGCTCCTTCTTTCCCCCTTGCTGTGCTACAAGGCTCTCCAGATTTGGATATGAGCTTGAGAAAGAACCTCATGACTCTACTCTGAAAGTAACTCAATGAACACCACTATAAAAATAATTTGCTAAACACTATAACCACTACAGTTAAGTAACAGCTCAAAAAGACTGAATGTGAAATACGAAAATGCATTAGAGGATGCATATTGGTTTCAGGAAAAGTATTTTCAGCCATTCTCACTCATTTTTAGCAGTTAGCATATCACCACCCATTATCTTTGTCACTCTCCTTCAGTATAAGGACTGACACTTACAAAACCAGACATAAAAACATGTTTAGCTAATTCCAGTTTGTCATTATATTACCAGGTATATTAATGTAATAGGAATTTTTGTTTCTGAACCTGTCATCTTAAAACAGTGAAAACTTTCTGACTTAGATTAATGAAGTCAGTTGTTTTTTAGGAAAAGTGCATGGTTTGGAAATTATTATTATTATTTTTAATATTTTTATTTTATTGTTGGAACAAAACAGGGGTTTGGATTCTCTTTGATTAAACACATATTATTTTAAGGATCAGAACGATACCTTCTGAGCACCTGATATGGTGAACATATGGGTGAACCTGATGGGTGAAACCTGTAACTTCTTGTAGAGTGGACACCATCGCTCTTTTTTATATTCAAGTAATAACAGCAATCAAGTACTGATTCTTGCCAGTACTTTCTGAATTAATGCAATTAAATGTGAATCTAAAACTCTAGTCATACAGACACGATACAATTGCCTTCTCATGAAACTGTAATGAATAAAATCAAACAGCAGGAATTCCACTGGAAACAATGAATAGTAGCAATCTACTTCATCTTATATTGCAATGACTGCTTAATATAATTTCATTTCATTTCTACATAAAATAGAGAATTCTATTGTCTGCTCTGCTGCCATTTCTTTTGATATTTGAAATATATTTAATTATACAAGGTCACATCTGAAGAGATAAAGCTCTCTGGAGAGAACAAAATTGAACTTTTCCATATCAGATCACTTCTCTCTCCAGAAATGAATCCTTTATTACCCCAAAATTACATGGTATTATCCTGAAATGACATGATATGTCTTATTTCTCATCTAGCACATTCCTGGAACTAGGCTTGAGTATAAAAGAAAACTAATGGTTCTGAGAATTGGCTGCTCCAAAGGCTTCACTCTTTCATTACTCACTCTTGATAATTGGCAGTCCACAGCAGGAGAAGCAGGAAGAAATATGCCAGTTGCATTTAGAGATGGGAGTTATGGCCTTTTCTTTATGATGTTGTATAAAAAATTATGGCAAATTATAACAGCTGTTACGGATGTGCTAAACCTGCCAAAGGTCTGTTTGTGCTAAAAGATTACTTTTTTTCCCAAATTCTAAATGTAGAGTTCTTCAGTCCTTCAAAGGCGTGAAAAGTGTTTGCAATTGGGGTGACAAATGGAAAAAGAGTAATTAATGGGAAGACAAATGTCACTGAAGATAAAAAGAGATTAAAAAATTTCTGAATCTTCCTTTTTATTCCCATATTAACTATATTTGAAAAGACACACACATCTCATAGTTCTATATTTTAGTAATAAATGCAAATGTTACACTTTTTGAATTTTATCAAACACCCACAAAATGTGTAAATAAAACAAAACATCTACTCTATTTTTTATCTAGATTTTTTTTTAGCTACTTGCTACAGTTTTATAAGAAAGTAATTGTTTTACAAATAATATTTTTAATGACATCTATTTGAACTGTGGGGAAAAAAAAACCAACAGTAATAATTATATAGAATATAATTGCTTTTGATAGCTACAGTTTATCAAATTTATTTGGTCCATTTTCCAAAGGTAGGAGACAAAAAGTTCCAGAACATGAAATGGGAGCTGCAGAGCTGGTGGGGTTTGATACCATGTAAGAGAGCTTTAACCGAGCCTCTAGTTACTTTCTGCATCTTAAGGCATTTATAGCCTTTTAGGAGATACTTTAGGACAGCCTGCAGTATTCTTCATAAAGCATTGTTTTTCTTGTTACTAGTACTACATACTACATACTAGATCTATTATAGGTTTAAAATCAATGAGCAATGAGCAACACCTGCAGCAAAATGCATTTGCAGACCCAAGGTGCTACAAACATAATACTGAAAGTACAAAGGAAACTGCAACTAAAGGCAGACAGTTTTTTTGTCTGGGCACAAGATTACAATGCCTTTCTTTCAAATAGCTCATGCTTTTCAAAGATATGTAGAACTGGCAAAATCAAAAGAAAGTTTATGAAAGCTGTACATGCAAACTCTAAAAGCCCATGTTCTGCCAACTAATTCTCAATAGTATGCACTGTCATGGCACACATACACTGCACATCACTTATTAAAATTTTCTACATTCATTAAACTTTAATTAGACTTTATTTAAACTACCATTAGACTTTAACAGACAGTTGGAACTTCTGTCTCCATTAACATATTGTTAAAAAACCCCAGATTTCCCAAACCTTAAAATAGAACAATGGGACTACTCTTTGATATCTCTTTGTTACAAAGTTTTCAAGACATTATGCTGTGTACAAGTTTTTGTTCAGACGCTTCAGAATGTATTACTGTTTATTATTTATATTTGCCTGTTTAGCAAAACTAAGCAAAGCAATAACAACACAAAAAAGAGATGTAGAGATAATTACAGACTGAGTTCTTTGAACAGCTTCAAAACTGTTTAGCAAAGCTAAAAAAAAGTTAAAACATATGCAATCCTAAAATCTGAGCATGTGTCACAATTGTTTTCATGTTCAAGAGTAAACTATGATGCAAGGGAAAGTGAAAGTGGTTTTGAAATCACTCTTTTTTTTTTCCCTTTTTTTTTTTTTCTTTTCTATTGTTACACTGTTAAAGTGTTTAATGGAAACTATGATTATTCATAGAAGAAATTAATGACTTTTGAAAAACCTTATTTTCCAAGGGTGAAACATTTCACTAAAAAAATTATGAAGACTTTCTACGTTATTTTCACATCAGGAATAACTTTCCTTCTCTTTGCTAACGGATGCCAAAACGAAATTAACAGCTTTGTTGCAGAATCTGTAAATGCCAGTCAAAAATATGATCTGAAATACAAATAGAAAACTCCTGAGGCAAGAACACTCTTTCTGTTTTCATCATGATCAATATGTTCTGTATACAACCACAGTATGAAGTAAAAAGGAGCAATAAATAGATTACAATTAGCCTCAACATTTAACCTTGGCACTGTGGAAATTATATGTGCTTTTTTAAAGTTTCAAATTATTGACAGTTTTCACAGCTAGTATGAGACATACACATTAATATCATATGTGGAGAATATAGAAAAAATACTGAGACAATACTTTATATTTCAATAATTAGAAAGTAACTACGAAAGTTTATCTAATGCTTCTTTCTGATTTTTATACTACTTTATGGGCTATCAGTACACCATGAGCTCAGCTTCCTTTATATCCAGACTAACTCCATTCCCCAGCAGATAATTTTAGTTTGCATTCTTTAAATGTTAAGCCAACACCTCCAGCTGTAATGTTATCTTGAGATGTTATCCCTTTGCAGTAGATCTCAGACCAAAAGGACGTATTACCAAGACAAGAAAATACTTTTATTTCACAGAAGTAAGATCTGGTTCACATTTCATGTAACCAGAAAAGGGACTGGACTTCTGAAGACTAACTTGTCTATGCTCTTTCTGCTGTTTGTGAAAAGAAAGGGAGAAGGCGGCAATGAAAGACTGAGACAACATACTACAAACTTTTTTACCTTTTAAAGAATAGGCTATTATTTTGATTACTCAGATAGTCTAAAATTCTATTTTTTATTATTTTATTAATAATTTTTTCCCAAGAAAAAAGAGGGTCAAAACTGGACTTTGATTACCTTGGAGCAAATCTTCAATAATTTGAGACAAGTGTTCAGATTTCTATTTGTGAGCAGCAGAATTCAGTCCTGAATCACTAAATTTGAGAGTTCTCATAAAGAATTAATACAATGGTCATTTAACAGTAAATCTTCATCACGATACCACAATAACAGTAGGAAAACACAAAAATGGCTTTCCATTAAACTCAGTCCCTTTCACTTTCTCAAAACAACAGCATCTCTTCTCCCATAAATATTCCTCTCCCATTAAATGTTTACTCACATATTTTGTCCACTCAGGCCATACTTCTAGAAATTATTTTCCTTGGAAAAATAAAGTGTTGAATAACTCTGCAGTCATAAACTAGAGAAAATTTCATTTACTTCAGAAAAGGAATATAAGTGCTTTAAAAAGGGTTACATGCCCAGCTTAACACAGCTGTGTGAAAATTTCTAAACCTGGATTTTACTCCATGTTGTTCATATTTTATTTTAATGTAAACAGAAAGGTTAATGTGCATAATTTCTCTGTTTTACTTTTCTCTTCAGTCAACTTGGAGTAGAAGCCCTTTGTGGGTTTAGTTAGCCCAGCATCTTCTGAGCGATTGATAGCAGGTAATTTCAAAAGCATATGAGAACAGACGAATTTGCCATTATATCTTCCCACACCTCTCTCTGCTTCTACAGCTGTGAACCTCAGAGTGTCCTGAGGTGAAGGGCTTGCCTACATATTTATGAAGCCTCAATGAATTTGCCTTAAATTCTTCCAGTCCTGCAAATCAATACAATCATTTAGCATTCATGACACTTGTAGCAAAGCAATTTCATATTGCTGAGTGTTCATGCTACTCTTCTACAAGTCTATCCCCATCCTGCACTACCATTTTTGAAATGAGAGCATTCCACACAGGATTCAACTTGTAGCTGGATCAAGGGTACATTGATGGCATAACAATTCTCCATTTTCTTTACTCATCTCCTTTCCTAATTTGCTTTTTGGCCACTATTTCAGAGTTAACCTTTCAGTCAATATTACCTGCTTTTAGTTACACCTCCAAACTGGTATCAGTGCATTAAACTACACTGATGAGGAAAAAAAAAGTCTTAGAATCCCTAAACTATGATGTTATAACTCAAGGAATTGAGGAAACTTCATCCTTATGGTAAATACTGTGTAGATATGAAGGACTACATAAAAATTTTACACATGCCCTAAAACTCCAGGCACTGTGCACAGGATTAATTCTATTCAGCATAGCTCCTTCTTTTAGTGAGCAAAACATCAGAGGGCATTTTTAAATTGCTATCTATTTTCTGTAGCTTCATTTTTAATAGCTGTAGGTTCATTTTTAATAGCTAAGAAATAACCACACTGTCTGTCTTTGAAGAAGTCACCAAAATGAGAGATGACAAAGAGGATTCATCAGACCTTTGACTATTATGCATTGCCAGTTTCTTAGATAACAATTCTTATTTCCTCCTCTTTCTCTCCCTCCCCTTTGAGAAAGAGTAATGGAACTTTTCAAAGCTTTGTAGAAATTTACTGAGATAATTTACTGCTACTTTCCCTTTAAGAAACCTTTGATTTCTGGAACTGTCAGAAAATCTTACTGACACCTGTAGTTGAAACTACTGGTCTTAATCACTGCTAATACAGCTTGAGGTGCTATGTCATTCACACCAACCAGACATCAGCACTTATTTTGTCCTTTCACCCTCTACTGGCTGAGCTACTACATAGCTTGAGAAACTATCATAACCCTCCAGCTAACCTCCTGTTGGTTTTTCTGTTAATGAATTTTGTACATCAACTTCTATGAACTCCCTGGCTTCAGACACTTAAGGTTTTCTCTATAATAAAACCTGCCTCCTCCTGATAAACTTTGCTCACTTAACAAGTAATACCGGCACATACTCAAGGCCCAATGCATACACTAGCTCTCCAAATTAAAAGAAATCCCCCCAGCAAATATTTTCATCTTGCAGGTATCATATTCCCTAGCTATTCCTAAGACAAAGCACTATTACTGTCTTCACGGCTGCTGACAAAACAGTCTAATTACTTACATCAACATAGAATGTTGTGCATTGTGCCTTGTCACCAGAGCTGGAATTAAAAAAACAATTTCAGCTTCCGTATTTTAAACTTAGTGAACAAGTCTAGCTTGGATATACTTTCCATCAACAGACCAGGAATTTCCATAAGGATGACCTTGTAGATAGGCAGATTCTCAAAAGAGTCTAATATTTCAGGCATAACAAGTAAATAACAAACGAAAGCTGCTCAGCATTTGCTCTACCAATTCAGTTCCTAATAGAGTCAACTGTTTATTTAGAAGTATATAACAAACTGTTTGGCCTTTCTCTGGTTTCTCTGAGCATAAGAGAAAACTTCTATGAATATGTAACATCAAAGTCTCTCTTGCATATGCTCCGTGCAACAAAATCAGAATGTAGTCACTTGTGTTCACACACTTGCAGGAAGCACAGAGAAAGCTGCTATCTCCAGACTGACCTATCTCTCTAAGAGAACACATTATCAAGCACTATTGCCTCTCACAAGCTTGGAGGGACAGCACTTTTAAAAGTTTTATGAATGAGTACATTTCTACTGAGTCAGATTATTGATGGCACAACCTTCTTAGTACTTTGGTGATATAACCCATTGATTATAGTTGCAATCCCAGGGCATACACAAAGAGCTACCTTGTATACTAAGTTTTCTTTGTAGTCCATAGATTTAGACCAGACTATGATGTTGGACTAAACAGAACCCTTAATACAGTAATACTGCATCTAGAGCTCATATCTGCATAAGGCTGGCATAACAAGTAAATAACAAACGAAAGCTGAATCAGCTGCAGGAGTGAGATGTTGGTGAGTGACCATTGTCATCAACACCATCAAAGAATAACGAAATGAAGAAAACAGCAGCAAAGAGCCTGAAGGAAGAGTATAGAGAGGGACACAGCTCAAACCTGAAACTAGTAGAAATTCATGGGTGTGTGCCTCAAGAAAATCCTGCCTGAGATCTCAGTCTTGGTTACCCATTTAATAAGTAATGCCATTCTGTATCGAATAACCACGAAAAGGAAAGGAGGAAAATACTCTGGATGCTAAAAGACCATATCTTTACTATAATGTTCCTGGAATCTCATCGCTATCAGTAGCACAAGAGTTGGAACTTTTTGAAAAGTATCAGATGGATGCCATGCAGCAAATGCCTAAGCTTTTCAACAGAGACCAAGATCAGCATGTGGGAATCAAAAAGAACTACTGCCACACTGTGGCAGACTGTAAAAAAAAAAACAAAAAACCAAAAAAACAAGTAGCAATTTCTTTACTAAAGTAGCCTTCAGGGTATCTCTGGTCTTCTGTGACCAGTCTGCTTTATTACAGTACCAAAAATAAGGAGAAAACTGTGAAACTGCATGAAACATCACAGTTCACCGCCTGGGAAATGCCTGAGCAGTCACAATGCAGCAAAGAATAAATCAGATTAAGGAGCAGGTTTGCTGGAAAGATGACAATTCTTTGGCTAAAAATCTCTTGGCACAACATTCAGCAGGAAAAAAAAAAAGAATGAGGGTATTTAATAGATATTTAAATAAAATACTACAGTTTGTAAATGTTGCATGACTATGGAGTCCAATCACACATATGCTATACATGGCAGCTGAAACACTTGTTTCTTCTTTAAGGTGCTAAACTAGCTTTAAAAGGTTAAAGAAACCTTAAAGATGCAAAACCTCACAACATATTTTATAATACAATTAATTTTTCATAAAAAATTTGCTAAGCATTTTTTTTTAAGCAACCCGTCATTTGAACTACAACAGCAGATGATACTATGAAAAGCAATGACTAAGATTCTTAATTCTACTTTGCGTCCATTACAAAAGATGAAAACATAGGATCAAAGAATCATTTAGATTGGGAAAGAACTCTAAGATCATTGAATCCAACCCAGCACTGCCAGGGTCACCAGTAAACCATATCCCTAAGTACCACATCTACACGCCTTCTAAATACCTCCAGGATGGTGACTGAACCACTTCCCTATGCAGACTGTTCCAGTGCTTGACAACCCTTCCAGAGAAGAATTCTTTCCTAATATCTACTCTAAACCATAATTTATATATTTACATATACCTCCAATTTATATATTTATATATATCTCCATGCAAATATAAATCCTTTTACTCAAAAATTCTTCTCGCATACATATCAGAAACAAAGGAATTAAATCATGCAGTTCTTTTGAAGAAAAAAAAAGCCAACTCTTGTAATTAGTATTTACAGATTGCCTTTGCATTTTAAACTTTTACCATTAGAGATTGCTCAAAAGTACTCTTAGAAGACACAATCAGTTTAAAGAGAGATTTGAAAAAGTGATATCTATTTGAAATTCATACAGACATGCTGAATTAGATGAAAAACACCAGAGGAAAGTTTTTAATATTTTGTGAAACTTTCAAATGAAGTATCCAGCACTAAAGCTGTAAAGGAGATGGAAATCAGAGTCTTGACAGCCTTGCCTATCACTACAGGCTGCTGAGAAATCAGGTTATGTTTGTTCAATTTTTCTACTACTGTTAGAAAAGGTTTTACTTTTGTAAATTAACTAATAGTTTTATTAGTTTAGTCAAGTACAGCTTTACAGAAAATAAAGTTTATAAGCTATGATTTTCTGCAAAATGCAGGAAACGCATTTCAACTATGCAGAAACTGAGAGACAACAAAAGAAATGTATTAGACAAACTAGAATAAGAATTATGTTTAATTGATTATTAGTTTCTCAAGTATATTTGATTCTAAAATGAGCACATGAAGTTGCAGACGTAAAGCTTACATCTTTTACATTCAGCTGCTCTGCAAAGTTAGTGTAAGCCAGTTCTCACAGATGGAAGGGCATGGAGTAGAAACAGCTATTAAGACAAGATACTAAACCATGTGTAATTTTGTCTTCCATCCTCCAGAATTGTAATGGCATAGTAAAAATGCTGTCGTAAGTGGAAACAAAGGCATTCAAAAGACGTGCTATATCTTTTTTCTTTGTATTTTTATTTTGGTACGTGCATTTCCACTCCCATATGTAGCTGAATCCAGTCCAACAAGACTTATTGAAAGAGATGTAGCTATATTATAGCAAAGAGTGGAAGGATTCACTCCAGCAGCGTAGGAGACCTATGCCTTTGTGCCTTGAGGGATCAAATATGCCTTATTACTGACTATTTTTACAGACTTCTCATTTTATATACTTACTATGCTGAGCCCACAGAGCTTTCATCTTGCTATGAAGATGTTCAGAAGAAAGGTGGTATATTCAACTGCAACCTCTGCGGCTGACCAATGGATAAGGAAATGAAACGTCTTAGGTAGAATCCTCCCTGAGAGGGAACAGTAAGTCTCTGCACGCAGGCAGTAGGAACAAGCAGTTCCCCCACTCCTAGCCTGATCTAAGCCAGGGCTCTGCAGAGACATTGAATAGTGATCATCTTACAGGGATCGTTTGCATTGTCTCTGTAGTCTTCTGCATCCAGAAATACTCCTAAGTTGTTTTATTGCTTTGTAGCAGCATTAACTTGAGATTGCAGGCTGAGAAGTCACATTATGGAGGCAGTTTATACCTGAATCACATACATATTTATACATAAATCAAGTTTTGATTATTTTAAAGTCTTCAGTTTTTTCAGTTAAAAAAATAAAAAAAAATCAACAAACCAGAACCCAGGAACACAACACCTTAACGCCCCTAATTCTCTCCTCACATTATTTTTATTCCCTCATAACGACAGCTATGACATCATAACTGACTTTGCTATGACTTTATTGGTCCATTCATTTTTCCTGAATCATCTTAGATACCCTCGCCAGTTCATAATGGTTTCTCTAGCTTGGATGTCAATCAGTATTGGACACTCAGAACTAAGAGCTGAAGAACAGACAGAAAAAAAAAAATTAATTGGAGCTTGACCTATATTCCTTAATTTATCTTTGTAATGGAAGTAAGAATTTAAAAAGAAAAAAAATTTTTTTTGAGATGACGCTTGGAAGCCTTTTCTCTTTTTCACCATTTGTCAGTACCCTTCTCCAACACATACACTAATTCTTTCCCTTGCTACTCTGACTATCCCTATGCAGTCTAAATCCTTTTTAATTTCTGTTGCTGTGACCAAGCAACTTTACCCTTGCCTTTAAACTACTGCAGTAAACTTGGAAGCACAAAGTTTAGCATTAGACATTAAACTTCAAGGTCAATAACCTTGATACTGTTTTCACAAAGAAGCAGTGATCCGGTACACCAGCTATGACTAGACAAAGGATGATTTGGTACCACTAACTCACACTAGATACAATGTTCATGAATGAAAACAGAGGTTGGAAAGAAAAAAAGGGAACAGAGGACAGGTATCAATGACTTTTTCAAATACCATCAGAAATAGAGTACCAGACCCAAAGAGTAGTGATGCACATGAACAACTCAAGGCTATTCAAATAAGGATACAGGTTTTGGAACAGTCAAAGCTGAGAGACTGTTTTAATCTCATTAAAGTGCAACTTGAGCTCTGTGATATTAGCCAGGTTTAGTTTAGCCTGATACTTAGTCCTCATAGCTACTTTTCTTTCCCTTTACTACATGGATAGATTCTCATGCAAAAAAGCAGAATAATTTACATACCTTCAATAGAGTTTAATATGTAATCTGGCACAACCTGATTTTTTCTTGTGGCACTAGCATTCCACTGCATGCCAATAATTATTTTATTAATAATATAGTACTTTTTATTCTTTTGGAGTTAAGCTGCATTTGTTTTTCTGAAGTTCTAAATAACAAATTGAATCACATAATAAGACACATAGCTTCCACATACATTCTGATCCTTTTATCCCAGGAACATGATTCTACTGCTACCTTTTTTCTTTCAATTTTTATTTGATTTCAGAGATTTTGGTGCCATAATCAAACCTGCAAATGCTTCAGTTTCTTTCCTCACTTACAAGGAAAGGCTGAGGGACTCTGAAGAAGACTGTAAGTATCTGAAGGGAGGGTGTCAAGAAGATGGAGCCAGGCCCTTCTCAGCGGTGTCAAGCAATAGGATGAGAGACAATGGGCAGAAACTGATGTACAAGAAGTTCCATTTGCACATGAGGAAGAACTTCACTGTGTGGGTGACTGAGCACTGGAACAGGTTGCCCAAAGAGGTTGTGTTGTCTCCATCCCTGGAGATATTCAAAAGCTGTTTGGACACAATCCTGAGTAACATGCTCTAGGATGACTCTGCTCGAGCAGAGAGGTTGGACCAGATGACCTCCAGTGGTCTCTTCTAACCTTAACCATTCTGTGATTCTGCTGCCTGTTCAGCTGAATAGTTATGCTGAAGTTGGTAGGAACATCTTCGTCATGAAGATTACTATCACAGTTAAAAAGTCAAGAGACTGAGCTTCCAAATTTACCTGAAGTATCTAGCAGCGAGTTGCAAACTAAAACATGCATAGCAACAATTGATGATGCTGCAGGGGGTTTTTTGGTTGGTTGGTTTGGGTTTTTGTGTGTGTGTGCTTATTTTGTTTTGTTAGTGTTTGGGGTTTTTTTGTTCGTTTTGTTTTGTTGTATTTGTTAATAAAAGCTATGTCCGCCTTTGTTTTCTTCTGCATAGGTCTCGATAGTGTTCTCCAGCTAATGTATTCTTCAGCTCTAAAGTGCCCACCAAGTGACTTTTGACTTGCAACAAATTAGCAGAGAAGAATTTCTACTATAATTAAGAAAAAGACAAATTTCTTCTCAGGTCCAAGTATTTCCGTTCTGATATTTTTATTTCCTTTTCACATATGTTCTGCTTTCAAGTAAATTTAAACAGAGCACAGTGATTAGGAATTTGAAGGGATGTATCATGAGTTAAAAGAGGGTTTTGAATAGTAGTGAATATGCCATTTTGCAACTGTTTCCAGTTGCAAAAAGTATACTGAGTAAACCCAGAACCAGACACAATAACAGGTAAGATAAAATCTGGTTATGACTTGAGTACTATAATGCTGAACCTGTGTTGTAAAACGAATTATGTACATATAAACGATAATTTCCACCACTGCTTAAAAAGGAAATTTAGCATGCTAGTTCTTGGAATAATTGAATAAGCCTTACAGCATTTTGCTAAGGCTTTCAAATAGATGTGTACCAAAATTAGAAAGAGAAAGATTTCAAAATGATAAAGGCTAAAAAAAGCCCCAGAATTCATGTAACTAATATGCAATGTTCGACTTTGCAAGTAAAAGCAAAACTGCTTCATTTTAAATCCTGTGCTGCTATTTCATTTTCAGTTCAACTCCTAAAAGGCTTATTTCCTTCTGATACTGCTCCAGTTGCTCTCTGTGGGAAACTATAGAGTTTATATATTATTCATCCAACTAAAAACCCTGAGGCAGGACCCCTATGGAGACTCTTCAGTAATTGGTCTCCAGATGCTGGTGATATGCAGTGCTCTAAAAGTCCTTAAACATCATGAGAACACAATTCCATCTGCTTTTCAAGCTGCGTAGGTTTAAAGGAACAACATCGACTGCTCATCCACATTTTCAGCCAGCTCCTACAGTACCTAATTATTCACAAACTCATGTGCATCACTA
Organism: Pachyramphus minor; assembly: GCA_013397135.1. Classification (NCBI taxonomy): domain Eukaryota; kingdom Metazoa; phylum Chordata; class Aves; order Passeriformes; family Tyrannidae; genus Pachyramphus; species Pachyramphus minor. The sequence goes on from VYXB01002625.1 coordinate 212,410, forward strand.
CAATTTATGTGGCTAACACAACAGCATAAAAAATTTCAAATGAAATAATCACTGTATTATTCAATAAATAAGTGATGTAGCTGAGCAATCTATCCACAACAGTGTGCATAGGCAGCAAAACTATCGATTGCTTTAATGTTTCTAGAATACACATAAACAGGAGGCTCTGAGTGAAAAGCTGAAGAGGAATCATTCTGTATTAACATACCCTGAGAAGATGCAGGTATGTGCAGTGAAAGTTCATTTGGCATTTGCATTTATACCCTGAAACAATAAAACTGTAACATTGTTTAAATCTTAATTTCAGTATGACTCCAAAACGGGCATTTATGCAATTCACTGAAACAGTCCTCAAAGCAGGACTAAAATAATTTTGTTCTAAACTTGGATGGTCAATCTCTGCATTTCCTTGAACTCCTGTAAACTCTGAATAATAAGCACTTTAATATTTCTTTTTCCAAGAACACTAAAACCCAAAGGAGATTAGTTTTCAGGGTATCTTATTTGTGACCATTGTTTAAATGCTCAGCATGGAAATTATTAATGATAATTTAATTTATATCTGTAAAAGATGCTGACATCAGTTATTCATCTAACAGCCCTTTCTCCTTTCTGTCTTGTTTTGACCTATCTTCAGGGTTCCCTACTACAGCCTGTACGGTATCGCTGTTCTTTTTTCTAAGTCTCCCCCAATACCCTTTGTTCCCCTCAACTGCCATATTGTACAGACTTGAAATGCAACAGCCATGAAAAGACAAATAATTAAGTTCATTTAGCCTAGAGTTGTTCTTTGACATCAGGGCCAGTGAGATGCAACTGATACAATTTGTACCCTAGTGGCATAAATTTGTACCCTAGGCACATCTAGGTGTGCAAAAATAACTATGTGACATGAAGTCAGATGCTACTGATGCTAGAATCAGCGAGGACTAGCAATCGTAACAGACAGAGACATGTCTCTTCAAGAACAGTGAAAATAAAAACTAAACTGGGTATGTAATGCTAAAGATCAACAAGATCTTATCTAGGTAATAAAAAGGAGTAAGATAGATAAAACACAACCTACTTGGGTTGAACCCAAATTTTGTCACAAAAGATTAAGCAGCATAACATCAGAAGTCAGATGTAGGCCTTCAGGATGAGACAGGGGGAGACAAAAGGACCAACTGCTGCTTCCTGATTGCAAGTGCCAACAGATTTTTCACCACTACCATTGAGCCAGTAAGAGACAAAAAAATTCTGCATGTAAAGTTTTGGCCAGTTAGAAGAAAAGTCGTCAAGATGGTATCTTCTGAATAATCATGTATAACTAAAAAATAAAATAAAAATTTGGGCAGTAGTTCAGAGAACATATAACATCACTGCCCACAATAAAGCAACCTGGAAACAAACTAATGTGGCAATGGTTTTCTAGTACTTGCTTATACAAATTCTTACACCTGTAATGAGGTTGTTCACTGAACCTCAGTAGCCAAGGGCAAATATAAAAGAATAAATCAGTAGTGTTCTAGACTGGAGAACCAGTCTAACCTAATTTGGAGTTAATATTGCAATGGTTTGCTTCAAAACAAAAATTCATTTACACAGCCTTTACCAGTGGTCATAGGTATACTGCTACTCATTTTAGAATTATGACAGCCTGTATCATTTACCTGATAATTGTTAAATAATGTATAGGGAGTTGCTATAGCCAACTGAGCTCCACCCTTGTATACAGCTTTTCCTCATCACTGGTATGTAAATTATAATAACTGAGCTGTTGAGTGATTCCGTGATGTGAATGGAGCTGTGCTTTTTAAGTTATCAGTAAGCGTTCTATGTAGAGATGGGACAACAGAAACACTAATAAATTCCTGCAGTATTCAGAAAACCATGAAAATGTAGCATTTCTATTGATGAAATACTCTTCAAAACCACCACGGTAAAATTACAAATTATGGCAAATTTCTATGAAACTAAAGACATCATAGTGACCACTAATGGAAAAAAGGCATTTATGATCCGTATCAGTAGCATTACATCACAATGATAACTAAGGTTTTATAACATCCTTTAGAAAGTCGAAGGTAAGGCTGGCTTCATAGATTATTGAGTTCTGCTTACCTTCATTGAATTTCACCTTTTTAAATGAAACCTGGTAGATTGTTTTAACTGCTTAACAAGTTACTAAGAATTACCTTCATTCCAGACTCTTCCACTGACTGCAGCCACCAGTTTGTTTTTCATTGGAGAGGAGCTCAACCTCACAGTGCTCACCAAAAAAGGAGGACACTTGTCTTACAGGAGATATTACATCTGACAGAGGAAATATGGGTATGATATACAAGTTTATCTCAATACAGAAACACAACAGATGGAAAAGGAATATTCACATATTAACTCCTTTCTTAGTAACAGAAACCAAATTAAAGATGCTTAAACTTAATCCAATAAAAATGAAAACAGCACAATTTTCCTGCATAGGTATAAGAAAAAACATGTGGCCTTTATACACATAGGTGTATATATGTGTGTCTATGCACATGCACACATTTACCATTTGTAAGAAATCTTCTCCTTTACAGAATTTTTATACTCTGTAAATCGTGATGCAGTTTTTTAGAGACATGTATGATGAAAAAAATGACTACATATAAATTGTAAATACTGTAATGAAATAATTGAGATAAGCCACATAATGCTCAGAAATACAATATTTGAAGCAAATATAAATTAATATTTGAAGCACCTGCTATTCAAAGCACTTTAAAGGCATTCATTTAGTATCTGATGAGGTATATACAGCAAAACACGTATACATTTTCTGACTGTTAAATGTTGTTCTTTTGCACTGAAAGGTATGCAACATAGCTGTATTTTTCATTACAATTTGGAATATTCTCTGATGCAGTGATCTCTCTTATACATACTTTTCCTACATCTTCATAACTGAATTTTATGCTCCAAAAAGCTATCCACAAAGTTACTGAGTTTATATTCATGAGGTTCTATCAGCAGGTTACATAGCTCTGAACCCATTTGACACATCACACCTCACGCTCAGGACAGTATTTGAAGTTTAAAGTACAAAGCTACTATTTGAATGTTTCTCATAAATGAGGTGGCATTCTGTGATTGTTGTACTACAAGCCTTAAAAATATTTACTATTTGCACTTATTACCCTATGCCATCAGTCCACTGAGAAAACAACACTTCATTGTGAGATGACTTTCACATGGAGCAACTGTGGAAATGCATTTATAATGTCTGGAAAGTAAAACACCAGTTCAGGGAGTTACAGCTCACAGCTGGGTTTTGAAGAGATTATATTAATTTTCTTAGACTAAATCACTGTAGTAGAATAATCAAATTTACAACTATGAGAAATGCATAAGCAAAATAATCCCATGAGGACTGGGAACATGAAACAATTACAGTAAAAGGCAACTTTATGAGATTTCTGTTTACTGTAGTTGTGTCCCAATCCCCTTTGAACAAGGCCTATTTCAGAACATATTTGTTGAGGGAAATCAGAAACAAAGCAAACAACATCAAAGCATACGGAATAAATATATAGAATACTGCATTTGTATACATACTTGGTTAAATAACAGTAATCAGGGATGGATTTTTACATGGACTTAGCATGCATTTGGAAGGCAAGACTAGAGCATTTTTTTCCAGAACTAAAAATATATCTGGCAATCAACACCACAATAAAATAATAACAATTGCATTAACTTGCTAAACAACATGGGCTGACCTCTATAAACCCTCACATCTTTCCTATGTCACTTTAGAGGATAAAAATTAACCATCAGTTGTAACATTATTTTGAATTCATAATCAACAATGTATTCTATAGTTTATGGTTGAGTTGTTGGATGTCAGAGACCCCGCATTCAAACACTGCAACAGCATTATAGGTTGTAGGAAGAAAGTTTATATAGTCTAATGATATTATTGATTACAAAAGGTAACTACAGTTACACAATAATGATGCCTTTCTGTCTTTTCATTGGGAAAAATGTTTATGAGAGATGACAATGGAATTACAATCAAAGCTAATGGTCCTCCTAAACAGAGAATCGAAGAAAAATATTTGTAAGACGGCACTGCTGAAGTGTCTTAGCTATCTTCTGCAGGAATTACTTTTGTAATTCCTTCAATGTATTAAGATGATATTAACGTTTTGAAGCCAGCACGACTTTGGCATCAACATGCTGGGCTTGTTCTTCTTTGAGGCCTTCATGTTTCATTTAAAACAAAAGCTGTTCTTCCTACAGCATGCAAAAGAGTTTTCAGCACTATAATATATACCAGAACACATAAAAATTTCACTAAATATATCAGTAAACAATGGGTTTCCTAGAGTGTAATCCTTTCATCTCAACTCCTCTGAATTCTAAAGGTTAAGTCTGGTACTACCCAAGCAGGCAGATCACTTATACCATAAAAATGGTTCCCGATAAGGAAATTTGCATTGCTTCTCTCAAATGGCAAATGCACAAATTTAGGTACAAATGTGTTACAGAACTGACTTTAGAGTTTGGTGATTCCAAGTCTTTCTGGAAAGCCCCAGAGCTGCCTGACTGTGGTGCTGAAAGGCCAGGCTTGATACCGCAGATGGACACAGCCATCTGCCAAGGACCAGATTTCGCTCACATCCATCCAGGTTTCACAGAAGGCAAAACTCCTCCAATCCATGACCAGAGGAAAGCATAATGTTCCACTGCCACGCTTCCTCCATTGCTCAGTAGCAGAAAGTCAGAAGAAAGCTGCTGGCTATAGAGAGATCCCTCTGCAAAAATACTGCCCTAGCTGGGGGGGGACTATAGGCTAAGTTGCATCTGGAACATCATTTTTCTCAGTAATAAATAAAGCTGGCCTTATAACTTCACCTGATGAAATTTTTGCACATCCATAATATCTTGAAAGAATGAGTTTCATGTTGCAGTTACACTTCATAGAATAAAGTGCAATTTTTTTCCTTTTATGTTCTCAGCCCAATAATTTAAATATCTCTCCATTGCTATATCAAGACAATGAGAAATATCAACGTTTTTTTATCATCTTCTTTTGCACATACCTATGTAGACCAGGACTAGTGAGGTAGTTTTTAATTCTCTTACTGTATGGGTGGTAAGACACTGGAGCAGACTGCCCAGAGAAGCTGTGGATGTCCCATCCCTGGCAGTATTGAAGGTCAGGTCGGATGGGGAATTGAGCAACCTGGTCTAGTGGGAGGTGTTCTTGCCTATGGCAGGGGGCTTGAAACTAGATGATATTTAAGGTCCTTTACAACCCAAACCATAATAATAACAATAAAGATTTTGGCTTGCCAGCACCTACTGTCTCCTTCTGCATTTTCTGCTGCAGTGCAGTATTTGCTGCAGACTCAGATCCCTTCACTATGTGGGCATTCATTCAAACATCACCAGAGGCAAAAGCACAGCACTGGAGACAGCATCAAGAGGAACATCATAGCATAGTTTTATGAAATAGGGTTGGTGAGAAAACCATAGACTTTAAGCAACTGTGGAAATTGCTAGAAAGGAACATTCAATGCCTCTTTGGAAAAGTAACCTGATGTGGTGGAAAGACACCGTCCTATTAGTATTATTGTAACTGCTTTAAGGAGATCTCCATGACTCAAGGAAACTTGAATCAAAAAATATTTTTAAGAGCAAGAAATTATGTATAGCTACTCAAAAAGACTAATCTTAAGGACAAAAGGCCCAGCCCAGCCCACAGCACTTGATGGAACTCACCCTAGAGTAACTAAGTAACGATCTGAAGCAATCTCCACATCACAATTGTGAACTGAAGGAGGACGAGAAGACTGGAAGAGGGTAAACATGGTACCTATTTTTATAGAATGGAAGAACAATTGAGAACCTGATAATTTAGAGACCAGTCAAGATCTATTCAATCCCTAGAAAAACATTAGAGCAAATGAACAAGAAAAAGCCATATAAAAAACAACAACTAAAAGAGCACCTATAAAAGAAGAAGATGAGAAACACCCACGAGTTTGCCAATAGAAAAGTACTGAAAACAATGAAAACAATTCAGTTTTCTTCTGAAAAAGATAAAGTGCCAACTGAATGAGACACTGTAGAAACAGTGCATTTTAGCAAGGTTATGTGACACGATGGCCTAGGATTTCTTGTAATAAGTATTGCCTGGTATCTACAAACATTTTAGAACACTAAAGCCTTATGATGTAAAAGTAACTTCAGTTTTTGCTTTCCCTCAGGGGAAAGGGACTCAGACACAATTTTTTTATAGTAAAAAAACCCAGGCACACAGATGTAGCGAGATGAAATTAAGAATAAAGGGATTGAGATTCATTCATAGTCAAGGAAGATAGGGCACTTCACAGCTGCTCACGGGAATCAGCATCATAAGATTTATAGTTATCAGAAAAAGATTTGGAAATGATTGTGAAGCACAATGGGGGATATTCCAGATCAGACTGACAATTACTAAGATTCTGAAGCAGGGAATTGGCTGGAATAAAGTTTGGATGTGAAAAACAAGGAAATAGCCATGAGCAAGACTTGCGTTGAGGATGGAAAAGAAGAATAAATAAAAATACAAAATAAGGACAGAACCACAATAAAAACATATTGAAAATCTGCTTCATTTCATATGTCAATATTTTAAAGGATTGCACAGGCCCTCTTAAATATATGTACACAATCTGATTAAGAGGCCATATTTGTGAACTCAGTTTCAGTAAATACAACATGGTATCTGGCACAAATGGTAGTTATATGGTTGAAAGTAAATGTAGGAAAACATCAAATAAGCAAACATATACCTTAAAGCTGACTCATAATCCTTGTAGATTTGACAGTCTTGTAGCAACCAGTTCAGCAACTTTTCTTTTTTCCCTACAAATATTAGGACTCTCAAGAGCAAATGCAAATACTTGCAAATTCTGCTAGGCACTGAAACATATTTGATCTCTCCTTTGATTTCATGAAATAATATAGTTATGGTGAGGGCTGTGATAATAAAAGTCCAAGAAGAGAAAGAGTTGGATTATCATAGGAAAGGGATGAAGAATCCACAAAGATAAAAAATTCAGAAAAGCATGCAAGAGCAAGAAGAGAAGAAAATCTGCAAAGGAATCAGAACCTCCCCATAAATACACACAAATACTAAAGCAAATCTAATAGAACATACATAAAAGGACTTTTATGAGAAAAGCAGTGAAGTGAGTTACTGCAGTGAGGTATAATACATAGATTGGGCCCCTCTTGCTTTGGTGACTAACCTTACAAGATTTATACAGAGTATTAATGATGAATACTTTAAACACAATTAGAAAAAAGGGCTAAAGCTGTTTTCTTTCAGATAGATGTACACTTCAGAAGATGAAGCAGTAACAAGCTGCAGGCACTTAAAGTGAAAACCAGAACCCATTAGAAACAGGGGAATATCATCTCCTGGAACATTATACTTGTGAAGATGGGAATCCCATGGGAAAGGTGCTGTGGAGAACAGAGCACCTTCTTTCGTGGTAAGCAGTGTTTGCCTGAACAGAACATTATCAGAAACAAAGACAATATAGGGTAATATGGTAACAGACTCCCAGTGGGAGAACCATGTGTCTGTTCTGCTTTAGGAGGACATGCACATTCACTCCAAAGAGGAGGCAACACAGGAAAACATCAGGACAGGCTGTCAGGTCTGACTCCAGTGCGTCCTGGGAGGATCTTCTCATTTTCTGTAACAGAAACTGAAAACTGACTACTCTTGTTGGCCTATGGGAAAATGTAAACTATATGCAATCTGACTTGTATGCTTATTTGTGGTTTTCTACTTTTCCCCTCTCTGTTGATGAATTTCTAGATACTAAAGGCTGGTTTTCAGGGAAAAGGAAATAGCAAAAAGCCCCTGGACAGGACAGTTCAACACAGCAGCATGCATTAACAGCACACAAATCCTTTAAGTGAATTATTAGGAACAAATAAATTTCCTAATTTTAGACAGGACATGATTCTTAATCTCATCTGTAAGTAGCTACCAGTGTTTTTCATTACTATTTTAGGTTTTTTTCTTATTTTTGTAGCTACAAATAAGATTTTAGTTTCTTTGAAAAGCCTCCTTTCACAATTGGCATGGGTTTCTACATTGTTTCAACTTCTTTAACCCACGAAACCGCAGGTGGGCTCCATTGTCATGGGATTCTCTTGCGCAGAACAGCAGTAATACAGCACTTCACTTATTTTTTCCAGTTATTTCTGGAGCATAAGCAGATGGATATAAAAATATGTCACTAAGGATTTTTATGCAGTAAGTTTGCCATCAACAGTGGTGACTTAGTCAGAGGTTTTCTGCTGCTGCTTTCTCTCTGGCTGTTTGTGAAACTCCTACAATGGAGAAGCCCACTGGGGGAGGCAGCAAACAAGCACAACAAAACCACAAAACATGGAAGACCGTCTCATGGTAAACATCTTTTTCACATGCCTTAACAGTTTCTAAGCGTGTAAGCCTGACTTGCTTCCATGTAGTCTCCCTGCAGGTGGCTTTCTTTGCTTTCTTGGCTTTCTTTCATCCCTCCTACCTTCTTACAAGCATCGAGGCAAAGGTAATGAGGCAAACACAATAAACAATATAATTTTCTAAGGTGGTTTATTTTTTAAATCGAGAAACTAAAGCTAATATTTATATTCAAGGGGTTTTACCTCTTTCACTGGCCCCTCATTTATTTTTGAGGACTTCTCTACTATCTTAATTAACAGCAGGTTGCTTTCTTGTGTGCATTAGAATTACTTTCATAAAAGAGGACAAAAAAGAAATTTTAAAGCTCAACTGCAGAATCTCTAGAAATATTGGATTATTCTGTTGAATCTCACTGACTAAAAGTCAAGATATTTCACTCAGAGTTAACAAAGGATTGGCCCCAATAATTAAAAAATCATGAAAAAATGCAGTAATTTTGCTCTCACACCCACAATAATGAGGTTGAATTCCATTCTCAGATGTAATAAACTAAATCCAGATGGACACCAATGATGAAATAATGCTAATAAAAAATGGTGACAATACATCAGAAGAGGCTCCACTTGTAACAGAGGAACAGAGTAATTCAAGGCAGCCTTGAACAGCAAAGTATACCAAAACAGATCCTTATTCCCAACTTTGCTTTAAAAGTTCTGTGGACTTACTGGATATTCAGAGAGCAATAACTACTGCTTAACCATTTATATAAACTTCTAAAAAAAATAATGTCTGCCAATATTTTAAGACTGTGATTCTGTATTGCCTAACTAGAAGAAAGATGCATGGAACAATGGCACAAAAATTCTCAGGAAAGGAAGAAGAACCATTTTATAGCTTATTTAAAGATGATATGTACGTACTGCTGTAGCTCCACTGACTCACTAGAATTAAGTAGTATATCAGGTGAGGACCTGCTCCTAGATGTGTTGAATATGTGGACAGGTCAGGTAAATTCACCCAGAAATTACATGGTAAAACTCTATCCACTATCTTCCTAGAATGGCAAAACTGAGGATTCAGTGGAAAAAATTTAGTTTGTATTTGAAAAATAATTTAGAATGGACATACATATGGAAACACACACAAACCCAGACCTGTCAGAATAAAATGCTGACAATCCTCTCATAAGATGCACTCATTGGATACTTTTTATTGCTCTGCATATGGAAATGTGACTGCCTTTGGCAACATATCAGTTTGTGCAGTGTGTGTAAACATTACTTTCATATAAAAATGTGAATTTGCAGAGATGCACTACAGTTGGAAATAAATTTCACAATCCACCATGGGGCTCTCCCTCATTTGAACTGTACATATTTTCATTGAATTTGGCACATCAGGAGTAATATCAACAGAAGAGGAAAACGTCAGAAGCAAGGAAATTGCAGACGTTGCTGTACTCTTTTTTAAGCTAATTTTCTGTCCTGAGTTCCTGTCTTAGACTGCACAGGCAGAGAGATTTCAGTTCACAAAGACCTGTAAGCAACTGTAAGCAACTCCTGTAAGCAACTCAGGTGACACTGTAAAGCAGAAAAAATTTCCTCTGCATTATTTTTATACCCTCCTTGGTCCTTCAACGCAGCTTCCATATAATTCCAGAGTATCAGATATGAATAAATGGACAATTTAAAGCCTGAGAAGAAATTAAGAGTCAGAACTGCCTCTCACCTCTTAAGAATAATTTCTGTGTTCACATTTTCTCTGTACTGGCATGCTTACACTGCACTGTCTCCCACATTTACTGCAAACATACAGAAAGAATGCTGAAATTCTGCAGTTTAAACTGAGTAAAATGATAGAGCACATGCAATAGGAATCCCTCATCTTCTCTTTGAATATATATAACAGATTAAATGAACAAAATAGCTGAAATTGTCAAAAGGCATGTAAAATGGCCCATTTTAGTCCTTTAGTCCACTGCCTGGTTCATTCAGCACAACCTCAGGGATGCACACTGCACCACAGGCTGGGCAAAGCAACTCCCCTCCTCATAGCAGACTGTGAATGTGCTAAAGGACCTAATATAGACACAAAACAACTGTAGGCTTTATCTAGTGTGACAGATGTATCAGGTAACATCTGGCCTGTTGGTCTGATCAGATAGAAGAACCACCAGGATTCCCAAATCATGAGCTCCTTTCCCTTTACAACTGTAGGCACTGTGCAGAATTTAATTAGCACTGTTCACTAGGAATCAAAATAGTTCATTGAGGTTATCTTCTGCCTGACAATATTGCTAAAATATACACCCTGGCAGATGATGCTGACCCAATGGTTTCCACTATCATATGAATCAGGCTTATCAGGTGCAAAGGAAATCAAAGCTGGAAATCAAGAACCTGTCTGCGACCATGTTGGAATGTTCTCTCCAGTCTTCTTGATTCAGATACATCGCCCACAAGTGTGATGATGCAAAGAAGTTCTAAACGGACCTGCTTGTGATAAAGGTGTCTGAAAAAGTGGCTGAGCATTGTCAAACAATTAGCATACGCCTAGTGATTCAATTCTGCTGGGTCTGCACTCTGATACCTACATATCTGAGAGGTAACTAACTCAAAAGCATTAAGAAAAAAAGATTTTAATGGTGACCATTCTTCACATAATTGAGGTACTAGGATTATTATCACCTGATTGTTCAAGATCTATGGCAATGCACATAAAGGTTGATATAAATGCTTTAACAATATTTCCTCCTGATTAAATTCAAAGCATATTTAGGTTAAAATCAAAGATCTCACTTAATTGCTTTTAAGGTGGTATGTTGATTACATTTAAGGAACTACATTAATTATTAAAGCCATTAGAAGCTAAAAGCACTTGACTGTCCTGCTTTCTGTGCACACAGGTGGTATCATTAACCAATAGGAAAAAAATAAAAGAAATGGAATCACAGCAATTAACAAAAAAAGAATAGCAAAATATAGGAAGCAAGTGAATTTGGAAAAAGTAGAAGGAAAAACATAAAACAAGGGCATTTTTTGAGAAGAGCTATTTACTCCTTCAATTCATTATTTTCTTCAGAGTTTTGTGACTGTTGAATAGAAAATATTTACTGATTTATTTTTTCCACAGGGAACCACAAGCAGTAAAACTGACAAAATGCACCATAAGGTTCAGTATCCCAAATATCAACTCACCAGATAAAGGAGGAAGAATGGCCTACCTATTCAGACAGTTCCATTAGTCTAGAGATTCTGATAGCATCATTTCTTCCAGCTGCTTTCACATAAATGATGAAAGCAAAGGTCTTTCACAACTTTTTCCTCTCACACAATTAAGTTTAAGCCAAAAATGTTTACCAGTAGTATCATTTGTTCTGCAAACTGTGTTAAAAACTGCAAAGCAGTTTTAGCTCAGGTCAGTCCATCAATTATTCTTTTATCCATTTCTCACTGAACAGGAGTCCGAAGTACTCAAGTTTCAGTATTCAACTGCCTCTCACCCTTCAACACGCCAGATGAGACTCTGGTAAAAGTTTTACAAGTCTTCTATATTAATCCAATGAGATAGTATTTCTAAAAGCTTTGGAAGCATTCCAACATTCCAACATTCTGTTCCTGCCAGCATCTTCACACTAATAGAACCTTTGTTTTGGTCACCAAGATATTTGCATATTACACACGCAACTAATAACAGATGAATGCTCACAGTGCAAAACTGAGATGTCTGCTCATCAAGTCAGTGAACACTTACCATCCTTGCTGTCAGGTGAGAATAGTTTCCAATTGTTTAGGACACACAGAAGTTAAAAATTATAACTTCTAACAGGAAGAAAAAGAAACATTCAAATTCTGAATGCTTACTGCCTGGTTTTCAGTATCTTATATTCCTCTGTGCAATTAATAATTTTCCTGTTTTAAGAAAGAAAACATGCTTTCCTAGGAGAATGAAGATGGTTAAGAGGGTTGAACTTAACTGGAAGACTAAAATTATTCAAAAGGTCTCTGGATGTCTGCCAGATTCTCCTCAGTCACACTCACTGCAGTCTTCAAGAACTAAAATATAAATCCCAGTGTACCTCTCCCAAAATTAACTGCAACATACTGGCATTTAATATACATAAAATAAATCAGTAAAATGTATTGAAGGCAGAAATGTCATTACATTTTAAGTATGACTTGTTGAAAGAAAAAAAGTTTCCAAATTACTTTTGTAAACTCATCACTGTGGTAATGAAAAGTGTGTCTTTATGAAAGCATACAAAAAAAAGAAATGGATTTGAAAAATTCTGCCACCTTTGAATAGCAGATATTCAGAAAAAAAGACATAAAATGCATATAAAAGTAATAAGTGAAAATCTCTACCTCCTTTGAACATCATTCTGCCTTATTAGTCTCTTACAGAGAAACCAAAAAAAAAAAGGAGAAAAGTATTGATGATTACAGTGCATGCACCTATATTTATAAATACTAAAAAAAAAAAAGGGAGCTGACGAACTTTCTAAAAAACCCAACTTTTTTCAGCATTACCTTAAGTTTCATTCTTTTCCATTGCAGTTCTATGCCATGTGTTTATCTCACGCATATCAAAACATTAGAATATAGTCAAATACAAGAAGTAACCTGCTCCAAACACATATACACAATTTTAAGTGGAACCTGGGATACATAAAAAGCTGTTGACACCAATGTTTAAAAAGTTTTTTAGTCACTATATTTAAACAAGGAATAAGTATCCTGGGGGGCATCAGGCAAAGCATCACCAGCCAGTCAAGGGAGGCTATTGTCGTGCTCTGCTCTGTACTGGGGCAGCCTCACCTTGAATATTGTGTGCAGTTTTGGGCACCAGAATATAAGATATTAAGCTGTTAGAGAGCATCCAAAGGAGGGCAATGAAGATGGTGAAGGGCCTTGAGGGGAAGCCACATGAGTAGCGGCTGAGGTCACTTGGTCTGTTCAGCCTGGAGAAGACGAGACTGAGGGGAGACGTCATTGCAGTTACAACTTCCTCATGAGGGAAAGAGGAGGGGTAGACTTCTTCTGTGTGGTGAACAGTGACAGGCCCAAGGGAACAGCCTGAAGTTGTGTCAGGGCAGGTTTAGGCTGGATATTAAAAAGAGGTTCCTCACCCAGAGGGTGGTTTGATGCTGGACCAGGCTTCTCAGGGAAGTGATCACAGCACCAAGTCTGACAGAGCTCAAGCAGCATTTGGACAATATATGCAGACCCATGGTGTGACTCTTGGGGATAGTTCTGTTCAGGGCCAGGAGTCGGATTACATGATCCTGGTGGGTTCTCCATGATTCTGTGAAGTACAGACACCAAACACCAGGCTCGAATCACACGCATATAATTCCAAAACAGATCAAACTTCCAATCAGATGTGGTACTATGACAGGTTTTTGTGACACTCTTTGCAGTCACAAAGACTCATGGATTTACCCCTTTGTCATCACAGTAAAAGCAACCAATAAAAGTACAAATATACTGATGCACAAAAAAGCATATATAGCCACATAGGTAACAGAAGATCTCCTCTCCTTCCTCCCTCAAAAAGTATGTTTGTACAGTGCCACAACTTATAGAAATGCTGAAATAATACCATGAATATCTGGGACATCTGCATTTTTAAAAATGTAGTGTTCTATGAGGAGCAGCTGAGAGAGCTGGGGTTGTTTAGCTTGGAGAAGAGGAGGCTCAGGGGAGACCTCATCACTCTCTACAACTCCCTGAAAGGAGCTTGTAGCCAGGTGGGGGTTGGTCTCTTCTCCCAGGCAACCAGCACTACAACAAGAGGGCACGGTCTCAAGCTCTGCCAGGGGAGGCTTAGGCTGGATATTGGGAAGAAATTTTTTACAGAGAGAGTAATCAGACATTGGAATGGGCTGCCCAGGGAGGTGGTGGATTCACCATCCCTGGAGGTTTTTAGGATGCGACTGGATGTGGCACTTAGTATTGGAATCAAGGGTTGGACTTCATGATCTCAGAAGTTCTTTCTAGCCCAGTTGATTCTATTCTATTCTAATCTTAAATTTTAGAATTAGGAGATGTATAAGAAGTAAGAGATTTATTTTTTTTTCCCTAACCATTGTGCATTCAGTAGTCCGCTCTTTTCAGAAAGAAAAATTTTAAAAGTCATTAATATCTCTAGAAGCAGAACTTGATGGGCATAGACAACTGTTTTTGTTTCACTATAAGCTTCTTCTCAGTGCAGGAGTATATAACATCTTGTCATCTTTACCTCCATTACCAGTTTCAGTAAAACAATTTACACTGGATTCCATTGAACAGAGGGGAAAAGGAGAAAACAAAATAACAATGAAGTAATTACTTATATCTTTGATCATTTCATTGACCTAGAAATCCTTGAAGCACAGATATCATTTCAGGCCCATGAGTAGTACTATGACAGCAATGGAAACTGCTCCTAGAAGTGTAAGAGTAGAAGGTTTTGTCTAGAATAAAGACTAAAAATCTCAAACATGAAGCACACAGGAAGAATCTCGCAGATTATAAGTAAAAGGAACTCTTCAAATTTCCTCATACATTTTTTATGCACCTAATAAATACCTTTTTTTTTTTAGCTAATGCAAGTCTACGACAGGGATTCTGAAGGTCAAACTTCCACTTAGAAAAATTGCATTGAAGACTGACAAAAAAGCCTATTGACACAAAAATTTGTACCAGTTGGGGATTTAAACATCCAAAGAAGTGTAAATAAATAAGACATTAATTTGCATCTGGCCTAATATTGAATTAACTTCAAGAATGTGATTAAAACACAAAAAAAAACCCCAACCCCCCAAAAAACCCTAAATTCCAAATTCTTAAACATTCCTTTAATTAGGAGTGGAACTCATGCACATTTTGTTTGAACTCATGCTGCAGTTAGTCTGAAAATGAAAAACCAGACTGGACATATATACAAATGGAACAACCTCTCATTTGCTCCCCTTTACTGCCTATTTAGATGGAGGTCAAATAAAGTTGCAACACTTACACCTTCATCCAATAAAAGCACCTAAGGAATCATTAAAGTGGCACATACATGAAGGTGGACCACGAAATTTTAATTTGCAGGAGTTAATATATTTTTAATTCTATAACAAGGCTTCAAGATGGACAACGGCTTACATCAAATAAAATGAACTAATTTTTAAAATTGAATGAAAATTGCATTGAGCTATTATCTTGAGAATTCATCTGTCAGCCTTTCAGAATAAAATTCATGCTTCAACACGGTCCCAAGTAAGGACAACAGTGTGATCAATAAAAGCCTTCACATGTCAGTGGACTTTGGTAATTGCTAGAATTCTGGCTATTCACTGATCACTGAAATGCATTTCACATGTTCAGCATGCACTGACCCACATCAAGTAATATGTACTTTTAAAATTTTAAAGATGAAAAAATGATGCAGGTAAAATATGACCTCCAAGGCTCAAGAAATTGCCCTGAATAGAATTTTATTCTTGCAATTTATTACTTATTCTAAAACATATTTTGTATACTACCACTGACTTCATAAAACTACCATTTACATTTATTAGCTTTAGTAGAACATTTTCTTTATAATTAATGGTATATTCTAATACAGTTAAACCAGAATAATAGTTCAGATTTCATCCTGAGGGTCATTACATTGCTAATCTCAAAGACTATGGATGACAGCAGTTAATTCTTATGTTTCGATGCTCTTTTAATATTTTTCTGCTGGAAAAGAAACCACTAGACCTCCCTAAAAATGGAAGGTGTTTTAACAGTTATATGTAGTTTCCTGTTTCTTTACACAGTTATTAAGAATTGAATAAAACCTCTTTACAATTGAGCCAATCCTATAATTAGTGAATTTTTCACACCTTGCAGAACCGTGCTACACAAAATACTTTTTTCCCAAAAGGGGTACATACCATCAAATTTTAAGTATTTAATAAAACAGTCAATTAGCCAAGGAGTATTCTGACATAAAGTTTTCAACATCTTACCTTTGACCTAATTGTATTTTGCTACTTTAGGTATTTGCATGAAAGAAGACATGAATGTATTTTATAAAGACAGTAGTTTTAGACAAATAAATGCTCCCTCAACTATGGTCACTGCATATTATTATGTAAGATTGTTGCTTACATTTTTCTAAAGCCTCTTAGGCTTTACCTGCACGTAGAAAATCTGAGACAAACAGAGTAGTCTTTTGCTCTGCAACCAACAACACGTTTAAAAAGAAGGAACAAGATGGAGACAGCACAGATCGTCTCCACCAGAAAGTAAAATAGTTATTTACGAAATAGTTTCAAACAGAACATTACAGCCTATAAGCATCTCAGAATATGTCAATGAAAGTACATGAATATGAAGAAAAAAAAACATTTAGCTGTATCAATGCTTTAAAGGAATGTCTTCACTCTAGTACCATCAGAGCTGGCAAATAATGTTTTCTTTTGTGAGAACTTACCCTTCCCAGCAGTAGGCAGGATTTTGATTTAGATCACACATAAAAAAACCACCTGATTGAACCAATGATGGTTGGCAACTATCATCTAAAAATTTCACAGAAGGAACAAGCACATTGGAAAAACATTCAATTCTTATAAAGGAGGGCTACAAATATTACTAGGAGATTGAAGCATCTCAAGAGGAAAAGCTGAGAGAGCAGTTCCTGTTTAGCCTGAAGAAGAGACAGCTGAGAGCAGATTTATCAGTGCACCCAAATATCTTAAGTGCAAGTGTTAGTGGTTCCCAGCAACAGGATAAGAGGCAATGGACACAAACTGAAACATAGGAGGTTCTACCTCAATATGAGGAAAACTTCCTTACTTTGAGGGTGACAGAGCATTGGAACAGGCTGTCCAGAGATCCCAGGCAACCTGTTTCATATAAACCTGCTTCAGTACTGGGTTTGGACTAGATGATCTCCAGAGGTCTCTTCCAACCCCAACAATTCTGTGATTTCGCTACTGTGAATAAATATTTCTTGATTCATTAAATATATAATCACAGTATTAAGCAATTGTACCTACTGATCTATCAAACTGATGCAAATAACCCACTTAGCACAAAACGACTTTGACATACAGAATGTCAGTTACAGCTATTGTTGACAACTGGAGAATTTTACAGTACTTAGATGCAACTACAATAATTAGTTTACTTACTTTCTTATTTTAAAATCTTTATCAAACAGACATATCTGGAAATATTCTGAAACCTTTGAATACAGCCCTGTGGTACAATTAATCATTACAAAGGGAAAAGATCCACTAAATTGTATAGTTGTATAGCTCAGCTTCTTCCTTAAGTGCCCACAGAACTGTATATAAATGTGCAATAGGCACATGCTGGGCTGCCTTGCTCATAGCCACCCCAGATTAATAGGTGGGAAGGGGTGTGGAGTATTTGCAGGAAGATACAGCTCGAGCACTGTGGCCAAGTGCTCAGCTGTTAAGGGCTGTGTTAAGCCAGCAGGGAACCTTCAATTTCACACGTGAAAGGATGAAAGGATAATTCCTGCGCCAAACCTAGGCCTCAAATTAAGAGTCTGATGCATCTCTAATTCCATTTGACATGAAGCACTCTCTCAGAAGGGTTAGCTTGAGGAATTATATTAAACTGAGCTCTATTTACTAGAATTTTATGTGTAAGAAACTGGAGGGACAGACCCAATAGGAAAATAAAGTTTTACTCCCCAAGGACTGGGAAAGAAAGAATTGCCAGAATTTAGCATTTAGGAAATTCGATTCAAATGAACCAGTTAGCTGTTAACAGATAAGCACAGATCTAAAAACAAGGACTCAGATGTCAGAATGTCGAAACAAATGTGCATCAAATTTTTAGTTCAGAATCTGGCCTCCTGCCCCAGTTAAAGAGAATCTGTTAAATACAATGCTCAGATAGCACATACAGGTAATGCCATAAACCTCTACACTGTCTGACCAGGTAACTAAAAAGTACTGAAATAAGGCACAGCCATATCTGAGGAAGCTTTCATTATATCACTCCTGTGAAGAACCTCCTAGCATGGAAAAAATACAGCAGCACAACACATACTATATTAAATAATGGCTGCACAAATTTCTATTAAAAATACAGAAGTCCCCAGTGTTTGAGAAGACCACAACTATCCCCTAGTCAAGCAGTCTGGAAATTCTGCTCACTTTCAGACTTGTGTTTGGAAAAGCATTAAAGTCAGCTAAAGTCAAGTTTTCAAATAATACTTCCAAAGTTTACCTTTACATAATAGTTAATTGTCATGCACATCAGGTGCATGACAATGCACATTCTGTATTTTCAGAAATCCATAAAATCTTTACATCAGGATTCATCTGCATGTAGAAAAAGAAGAGATTCCTGAGACAAACTTTAGATATTTTAACTGGGGCTATTTACCCAGCAAGTATACAAACAGAGTGCCTAAGAGAGACCTCTTGTTATCTTTCTCCATTTGCACACAGAGTGCAATATTATGCACGATGAAACCTAATAATATCAATTCATATAAATAATCAACTAATCCAAGCAGACATATGTAAACACTACTTGTGTGCATTGCAAAGTCTGGCATAGGAGGAAAATGGAACACAAGATTATTATTTTTTAATTTTAACTTTAAACTTTCTTCCTGTAGGAACTCCTGCCAAACTTCTAAGCTATCCAGGGCTGGAAGTAAAAGGCTGTCACAGAGATCTACTCGAAGCATTTAGAAAGACAACTTAGCAGCTTCTGGTTGCAATTTGTTACCAGCAGTGAAACAGTGGTAATAGCTGAGACTTCCCAGGCACCAGACTTCTAAAAGTCATTATGTGTTTGACTGACATGGTAAAGGGTCAAGCAAATGCTCACCTTTACTGATTTGCTATAAGAAATGAACTATTATACCCTTTTCTCTATGAAATGTTCTTTCGTCCCCTTTCCCCCCCAACTTGTCACCACCCAGCACTTCTTCCACTTTCTTCTTCTGAGCTGTGTGCCATTCAAAAGACCTAGAATGCAGAAGAAATCCAAGCTTTTAACTGTACTCATGCCCTGCTACTTTTGTTGTTCTCTACCCCAGACCTAGAGAGAACAAAGCTAACAGAGCCAAAGCCCTTTTCTACCACGGCAGTGTGAGACAAGTAAGCCCCATTCTGACTCTGATCTACAGTAATTAGCAGAGTCAGCCTTGAGTGCATCACCATCCTAAGAAGCAGAACAATGCCTTTCTCTGCTTTCTAGCCATTCACTTGATATGTGTTGACTCTCTGAGAAGCTGCTGAACCACGTTAGAAAGACAAATGCTAGTGCCATAGCAAATGACTAAAAGATGAAGCTATTGCCTCCTTCTTCCCAGGAAATATTTGGATGTTATACAGTGATTTCTTTCTTTCTAAACCTTATTTCTTTCTGAATATGCAACAGAGGAAGATTTTTAAAGAATGACTCAAGCTCAGTAAAAGCACTAGGGACATTAGAAGTTATGACAGCAACACAAGCAACAAGAGCCATTTTAAAGCAGGTTGTATTGAAAAAAAAGTAAAAGTCCCCTCTGAAGGTTATTGATGAAATCACTTTTCAAAGTTAAAATAAGTAAAATTTTTTCCTGAGATCAAAAGCCCAGTTTGAGAAATAACCAGGGAGGTCTAATGTTTGCCATTTAACACAAGCGGACCTTCCACATTTGATTGTAGTCCCCAACATTGTGGCTGTGAATGGAACTTAATCCATTTGGTGTCTGGTCACTAGTGGTGTTCCCCAGGGCTTAGTATTATGGCCAGTCCTGTTTATCATCTTCATCGATTATTTGGATGAGGGGGATTGAGTTCATTCTCAGTAGCAGACAGCACCAAGTAAGGTGTGAGTGTTGATCTGCTTGAGGGTAGAAAGGCTGTAGAGACAGATGCACAGACTGAATTCATGGGCCAAGGCCAATTGTATAAGGTTCAACAAGGCCTCCTGAAAAAAGGCTGTAGTGAGGTGGCAGTTCGTCTCTTCTGCCATGTCTGAAGTGAAAGAACAAGAGAAAATGGCCTTAAGTTGCACCAAGGGAGGTTCAAACTCTAGATATTAGAAAAAAAAATTCACTGAAAGTTGGTTAGGTATTGGAAGAAGTTATCCAGGAGGTGATGGAGTTACTGCCCCTGGAAGTCTTCAAGAGTCACCTGGATGTGACACATGGTGATATCGTCTAGAGGTGATTATGGTGATGCAAGGCTGACTCAGCTGATTTTAGGACTAGATATCTTTAAGGTCTCTTCCAACCTTGATGATTCTGTGAACACCCATGGAAATTATTTTAACAAGCTCCTTCTAGTGAACATTATCCAAGTCCATAGAGCTCTGCACGAATAGCATCTGTTTTGTTATCTTAAAATACTTTGGGGTATCTAGAGTATTGTCAGCTGCTGAAGTACAGCGACTATTTCACAATGTTACATATAAAGAGTTACACATTTGTTAAAGAACGCATTCAGCGCAGGTAGCTCAGTGTGTAAATTCCCAAGGGTTCCTTTGTTCAGGGCCCCTCCTCAGAGACACCAGCTCCAGTTGTTATTTTGTTATTTAGTTACTGCTCCATGATTAAATTATTCTGAGAATCTGAACATCTGAGACTCTGCTATAGGAAACCTGGGGTCGAATCAGTAAGGAAACCTGGTCTGCTTGTGTGAGTATGGGGGGTGTAGCTGCAGAGGGACCTCGGTACCAGCTCAGGTGGCATGATAGTGACTGCCAGTGTGGCTCCGGGACGGTCGGAGGAGAAGTTTCCTTAAAGTGGTAATTGAAAAAATATAATAATTTCTTTTTTTTTTTTTTTCCCAGGGGCTAGTAATAAAAACACAAAAAAGAAAAGGAATTTTTACATAATATTTACAGATAGAGCAAAACACTGAGACTGTTTTTCAAAGTCAATGAGCAGCCCGCTGCTACTGCTTATTACACAGCTGAAAAATCAGAATACGTACGTCAATAGGAAGCAAATCTGCAAGACCTGAAATGTGCAGCAAAATTCCTTCTTCAAGCCAGAGAGAAAGCAGATGAACTAGAATTCAGAATCAGTACCATGCTGACCAAATATTTCCTGGTAAAACTATCAGCTTGTGACAATGATTTATTTTATTTTATTTCCGAGCTTAGTAAGAGAGACCTTATAACATCATGACATAATACTTTTACTTTTTTGCATTGACTCTAACTGCTGGGTGAGGTCTGCAGTGACTGAAAAAAAAGAGCAAGTGTGGGCAGATCTGGCTACCAAGGCACTTTGGTTACCAAACCAGGAGGTTAGCTGCTTTTCTGCTCCTACACAAATCTGTGTTACATACAGTGGTCTCTCTCCAGGTCTGCTACTGCAGTTGTCAACTCCCTTCCTTTTCCATGTGCTGCCTCAGTTGTTCTACCTTTTCTGAACAAACAGGAATCTCTGAAAAGTTCCCAGAATGTAAGTTTGCCTGATGTATTTTTACCCACTGAAAAATTATCACTGAAAGATTTAGTAGCAACACTTATGCAGTATATTTGGTCAGAGGTCAAAGAGGCTACCAAATTTTGGGCTAACTAAAAGTTTGCTGATAAAGTTATTGTTGGGAAAAGGCTATTATACACATAGATCAAAAGCCAGTCTAAAATAAGGGGAGAGTTTTTCTTCAAGTTTAGTCACACAATGTAACGAGATTAAAAAAAACCCAACAAATTAAATTCTTGCTTATCTGGCCTTGCCATTTTCCCAATATAACATGTTCTTTATTTAACAGTGTAAGTCAGTCATAATGAAATTAGATTTTGCTCTTCACCCAAACAGAGAAAAAACTCACATTTTTATTTTCTTGTTCTATAAAATCATACTTATAACAGGGAATAGGTAAGTTCTTGCATTTCATTGCTGACTCATATGCCAAACAGAATCATTTAATGAAATTGTTTATGAGGAGACTGAATTTTAAGCAGTATATTATAGCTGTAAATATAAGCCAATAGCTCTTGCTATGCAATCCATTACAGATCTGCTAGGCAATCAAAATTCAATAAGATTTAATCCACTGACATTCAATAAACACATCAAAATAATGCTTATAACAAATAGTTAGAAATCACTATCCTTTGTCTACCAATGAATATATCTACGTAAGGCAAATATCAAAAACAAGAACTCACAGTCCAAAGTAGACCGTTACTTTGACTCATTAATTTGACAAAATAAAGTGCTCAATCTTACTTCAAATTAAAAATCTGGAAGCTTTTTCATTAATTTTCTTTAATTTTACTATCAGCAACATTTCTGATTTGGATGCTTTATAAATGATGGCTGTTCAATAGTCACTGGTATAATTACAACTCACATAACTTTTAAAGTGAGATTTGAATAGTCTTATTTTAAGAAAGCTTTAACCTATGGTGTTAGTCCAGAAGCATTCAATACAACTGCAAAGAAAGCACTTAGGTGGTATAATTGCTCTGACTTCTACGTCATGTTTTCAATTCATCTTTAATTGTGGGGAAATAAATGTGTAAACTATGAGTTACCGTCAACTCCTTTCCTTTGCAGAGCCTTGTGACCATGAGCTGGGCAGAGGAGACCGCTTTATATGATGCAGTTCATGTGCAAACAGAGAAAGAAAGAATCACAAAAAAATTTAGCAATGTCAGTGATATCACTCATTATAATGTTGCCTAAAATCAAAGGAAAATTCTCTGGACAATTTAGTAAAGTGAGGTAGAGAGCAGGTCTTTTATTAAGGCCTTAAGGTGCATAAAATACATTTAGCACAAGCACACAGAATGGCTGTTACAATTTTATAATACTGGCTAATTACCATATCTAACCATTACATCATGGTTACATCTAGCCCCAAAACTGCCTGTCCCACGGACCTCCCTCAGGCCCTTCTCCAGGCCTCCCCAGTATGAGTCAGTGGTCTTCTACAATCCCTCCTTCCTCCACATCTTCCTCTTTGTCAACACCTCCCATCCTTCTTCAAACCATTTCAAGGATTCTGGGCCTTCTGGAAAATTTTGTCCAAAGTTGTATCAAACAATACATATATTACGTTCTTTTAGGTACATTCCCTATACACTAGTTGTTCTTGCTAAAATCCTGCCTTGAAAAAGGATCATTGAGCAGAATTTCAAGAATTTGGCACAAATTCTTGAAATGACAACAGGTGGTTAGGTACCATTATATGAAGTGTTAAAAGCTACATTAAAATTCTATATGCTAGGATCTAAGGATCTTAAGGCATCAATAACAGTGATGCAGTTTATTGACAAGCCTGCCTAAAGCAGCTGGAAAACCGAAATCCAAATGTACCTCTCAAATTTTATAAACTTACATAATGCAAGTCCAATACACTGGATTAAGTATATACACAGTAAAACAGGCCACTAAATCCCAAGCAGACTACTCTGTCCTTTGGATCTGTGCTCTTTTGTTCTCAAAGATTCATGCACAACTCTGGTTCAAGAGCATCTGTAGGTCTGACAAAAGAATACTCACACCTACTGGACACAAGCAGCTTATCAGTCCCACAGCCTGCATATCTCTAGACAGTAAAGATTTTCCCCTCTATTCTTATTTTGGAGTGTAGTCCATAATTAACTTGTCATAACACAAATAACAACTCTTCAGACAGGAAAGAATATGTTTAAAAATGTTTTAAGCCTCAATATCTAATTTTTCACTGTCAGTCTCGGTACTTAAAATTTAGTTTCACTCACAGTCAATTGAAGGTATAGATAATAGAACTGAAAAAGAAGTAATTAGTTAGGCAGGTATATCCAGTAATTTGCTACTGTAATTACACATATAAAGTTAGAAACAACCCTTAACAGGAACATATTATTAATAGAGCAACTGACATTGGCAGGAGACAGTAATCCTTTATGGTATGTCAAACTTAGGGTGTGTGAAGCATGAACGATTTTTATACCTGTGACCTGAATTTCTTTTCCACCAAACTGTAGAATAAACAAATTAATGCATAGCCTGTGATATGCCAAGAGTATGTCGTTAACTATTTCTATTTTTTATTTCCCTTTTTCAGTTTACATATAGCAGATGGTAGCTGTTAACATGTCAGCACTCATAACTAAATCAGAATCAATATCACATCTCAAAAAGATTTAGAAAGTAATTTCTTTGCTGATCAATGCATTTTGGTTGAACAGAAGTTCATGTGAAATTTAGTGAACTGTTCTGATTAAACAAAAATTGAAATCACGATTTTCACTCAAAATACTTGAAATCCAATAGTTATCTTGATTTGGAGTTCACTTTTGTTACTTTAAGTGAGAAAAAGAGTATTTTCCTTCCAGTGAAATTAAATGTTTTACGTAAAAAAGAAAATTTTATGTAATGATTTACTCATGTTTAAAAAAAAAATAAATCTTTTCAAGCTGGGTTCCCAACTCCTTGATATAGTAAAAAATCAGTAACTAACCATTCAGATTTACTCATCACTTTCAATGAAAAGAACACTTTCAATGAAATTCACGTTTTAAGATTTGAATAAAAGCAAAATTAATAAGAAACTAACTGGCTACTAACAGTCACATAGAAATTGTTCTTTACTACAAGTGGGCTTAGCTAAAAGTAAACCATCTCTGAGTTCAGGTCTACATTAAAACATACCTCTGCTCACGTGTATACATGAATGAAAATCAGCAAGAGTTGCTACAGGTTTTTTGTTTTGTTTTGTTTGTTTGTTTTGTTTTTAATTGCATATCACTTATTTAGCAATCAAAATCAATTCCTCATAATCTTTAAATCTCTTTGCTATGTAAAATCAAGTCTAATAATTTTTTTGCCGTAATGTGAAGATATGAATAGCAGGAAAGCAGTGTACCTTCTATCTTTTGGAAGTTGTCTACATTACTTTTCTCAACTGGCAAGGATGCCCTTCTCCTCAGAAGGAAACGACCCTTTCCCCTGTCCCCAGCAATGACCTGAGGTGACAGAATAAGGTCTGGGCCTTAGCCACAGCCCCTCCCAGCTACAGCAAAAAAATTAACTTGTCCCAGCTGAAACCACAACACATGGCAGCCAGAAATGTGAGTTAGAATTTAAAAGCTAAAGTGATTTGAACAGATCAGACAAATATCCAAATAAATTGATATATTCTTAGCAAAAAACTAAAAACTCTTGCTGCTGTTCAAAGACATCTCATCACTTCTTTTAAGTGCTGCTGCAGGAAAATAACTCTGTGAGGCTGAAGTATAAGTCTGTACCATAATCATAAATCTATGACTACAGATTTACAACAGCAGTTACATCCTTTGGACTGCTGTTGCATTATCTTGCTTTCTTAATTAATAAAATTGAAAATTAAGACTAAAACTTTAAAAAATAAAATTAAAAAAATAAAGAATAGATCTCAGGAATTCACTTCATAAAAGGAAAGTGTGCATGTTTACAAACATATAAAATATTTAAAGTCTAAGTATTTGATTTTCCTCTTACATTAATTTAACTTACACAGCTATGAACTGATGCCACTAAATTATCTACCTCTGAAGTACATAGTTATAATCTGACTAGGAGCTCCAGCACACGTGACTATGACATAATTATGAGGGGTGTCTGGCCAGCTCTGCTGTCCAAGAGAGATTCTACTGAACTGCCAGGGAAACTTGCCATTGAAAGTGAAACAGAAATAAAGTACTCCAGAGCACTCAGTCAAAATACTGGGAAAAAGCCCATAGCATTTAGTCACCTCTCTTCTAAAGAATTTAGAACAAATACATAACTGCTTAAATACACCTAATAAATTATATGCTGAAAGTATGGCAGTTAAAGCTTAAACAATGAAAGTAAATTTATATATATATATTTCATATATATATATATAAACTAAAGTTGTATCATTTTACAAGTTTCATTTATGTTAGAAAATCAGTGACATAAAAGATCCCCCATATGGTTTCCCTGTAAAAAGAAAAAAAATCCAACATACAATTGAAGATTTTCTAATGCCTTTGTCTGTGTGCAGAGGAATGCATTTTTGTTATATTGCAACTGGTATGAGTTAGAACTGAAAGACCAGTGAAAGACATGCTGTGTTTCTTTCTTCAGAAGAAAACGGACAATTATTTTTTAAAACAAAATGAAAAGTCTTGTTCCTGTTGACTTCTACTGTCAACTACATAAGCACTGAAGACCCATTCTCATGGAAAGTTCAGAAAATGCAATTTCTTTGAATGAGAAATATTTCTATTATGAAAACTGTCTTTCAAACTGGACTCAAAATTACACACTGTAGTTTAAGGAAAAGGAGATTATTTAAGCAATAATTCCCAAAACATAGTAGGGTTCACTGTCACTCGTTACAAGACTGCTATTCCTCTTGGGGAAAGCCTGAAAAAACGTGTGGAATCTATGTTGATTTGTCATATTTCATCCAGGTCCCTTCTTTGACCTTTATTACTTTTAGTATAGATGATTGTATCTCAGTGAGGTTTTCAAGTACTACTATAGTAGATTTAGAAATCTTATTTCCTGCAAAAGCATAATGCTTTTCTCATGAAAACAAAGCCTGTTTCTTCTGAACATATGAACTCTTATGAACATGGGTCTTTTCCCTGTTATGTTACAATATTGTTTTCTCAGTATCATTTAATAACAACTGCACAAAAACAGAGGATTATGCTATCAGGAAGAGAAAAAAAATGAAAGGAACTAAACTTAGAATAGGTGTGACATGTTTCAGAACCACCTGATTGTCATTGTTTGTGTTAAAATACTTAATCTAAAAATTATAGAATGAGAGTTGGCTCTTTCCAAACGTTAACTTCAAAGTCCACACTACAAGTACTTTAGGAAAAACACAGACATACACTGTAGACAAATGGACATATCTTGTACTTCCAGAACACTATGAATCCTTTCAATCTTCATCATACTTCCATGGCAGAAGAAAGGGCAACCCTTGTGAAATGGTGTCCGTTTACATTCAGTTGAGAGAGGAAAAATGTCTTTAACATAAAGCTAGGGATAAATTTTCAAGCTTCCTTTTTTGGTGAAGGTTTCTGAAGAGTACAATTGAATCGAGGAAAAAGTATTTTGCTCCATTTTTTGTACTTTTTTTTTTGGATTCGTTGGCTGCTCTAGTTTCATTATATGTCTCTTATACATCACATGTAGGTGATAGACTTACAGATATCTACATACAGTAGCCACTGAGAATTACTGTAAGCACAGTTGCACATACAAGAGCAATTTCACCTATGAGTTACTAATTTATGTAAATATCATTTATGAGTTTTTAGGCTGAAAATGGTATCTTGACATTCTCAGCCACTATAAAATGATCCATACCTAAAACTACTAAAAGTGTAGCAAACTGAACCAACAGCAGCATCAGCTTCAGAAATATTTCGACCAGGAATAAGGCAAGATATAATAGCTAATCCCATGCAAAAGAAAGTAGCATACAGAAAAAAAAGAGTCAGCATTCCTTACAGAAAACACTATAATTCAATTCCTAAACCAATTTTTAAATATTGTGACACTTATGCACTATGGAGAGTAAGGATCAATAAGCCCCACCACTGGACATACTGTAGACTTATACTAATTACCTAGTAGGACATATACATTGAATGACATTTTTCCACACACAGTCCTGAACTTCCTGAAAATTATGTTTGCCAAAAATAGAAATTTGGAACGTAAATGTATTTGACACACAAAAATTTCCAGTAAATTGTTGCTTGCTTCCAGTTGTTGTTTTTCTTCCTTCAGATATTCTACTCATAGTTAAGTTATTCACTACAAGATCAGGCATTTACCTTTCTGTTACCACCAGTACACTTACACAATATTTAATTGTACTTCCAAAATTACCCAAATGACAACTAGAACCATGAAATAAGAGTGAAAGATGAAAAGAAGAGCCCAAAAAGTTTCTTTAATCATGATCTTGTCTTTTTTTTTTTTTTTGGAGATCATCCCTGTCTTAGCATATTGTCCTGTCAGGGCCTGAAGGGCAGATGATCTGTATCCCAACGAAATTTGCATGTGATGAACATATGTTCAGAAATATTCCAGATCTGTAAGACTGATGCAATTTTTACAATTTTAATAATCATAACTCAATTTTATTGACTTGTACATTTCTGAGGAAACTAATTAACTTTTAAATGTAGCATCTCCTTGGGGGAAAAAAAAGATGTGTTAGAGATGGAAACAAAATTATGGTTCAGAGCTCCCAACCAGTGGTGGTGAAATTAATGAAAGTGAAAACAAACAGATGCAACATTAAGTGAAATTTGGCTTTAATTCTGATCATATACTTAGAGACTACCAAAGTCTACATCACAATCTATGAATGGTTAGTCCTTTTCAAAAAAGGATAAGTGTGTTTTAACAGTCCTAGATTGAAGATTCCACTAAATAGAATGTGGCTAGAGCCATAAACATAGGAACATAACAACAACAACACTCCAAAGAAAAAAAATAATCAAGTTTAAGTATCAGTTTTCATCATGTTTCATTCCTTACATAAATAGTAGCCCTTAGGTGTTCAATAATTTGTTATACTCACACCACTATAACTTTAGTTATACATATAAGAACAAAAGGTTGTTTCCGACTTCTATGTAAAAATCAGAATGAAGAAACAGAACAGAAACACTTTTTCAAAAAATTAATTCTCTGAACTTAAATCCTTGAATGATGTGGCACCAACATTGGACAGTAATGAAAGATAACTAGCAAAAAAATCAGTTAGACTCACAAAACTTTTTTTGTGGGGTGGGGAGGGCCCACTAAAGTAAGCTAAAAGGAAAAATATAAGATGGAGCTAAATCAAGTTTGAGACTGTGTTATACCAGGCTATTTCCACAGTAACAAATAGCCCCTGCCCACTAATATGCAATTCCATCAGAAAAGAATGGCTATTGAAAAGATAAAATATTGTTGCCAAAATATACACAGCTGGTCAGTGGCAGAAGTCACAACTGCACAGAGTCACCTGAATGCAAGCTCAGTGCTGTTTGCAGGGACCACCCTTCTTGCACATCAAATGCTGCAGCACAAGATAGTCCACAAAAATCTGGATTTTAGGCTTCTTTTATATTTCTGTGTTTTATCAGCATCTACAACCTCTGTGCTAGTCACGGGCCTTCCCTAAAGTCAATTTGCACCAATTCTACTTGCTGTATTCGAGTACCATAAATTGTTGTCGTAAATGAGGGCAAATAACACAACTTTGTACTAAACACTGAAGACAATACCTTAGCTCCAACTGCATACCAATGCAGAGATACTCTGCTATAGTTGCTGATACTCGACAGATGGTACAGATTATGCCCTTGCAGTTTATGACACTAGTAGAACCGATTATATTGCACCATAATCACATCCTCAGCCAAAAAAGAAGAGCAGATCTTACAGCACCTGTACAAATATCTTCCAGCTATGAAAACACAACTTGGGATCATCAGCACAGTCAAGGCAGAAACTTTCACAAATAATGAATGAGTTCTTTCATTTTTATACTGTAAATTTTCACTGCTCAAACCTGAACCATTTTGGAAGAAATAATACAATTTTTTCTGTCCAAGATAAAAATGAATTTATCAGTCACTCAGATTTATGAGTAAGTTGCACAAGTTGGATTTGAATTATTTTACCAGTCCTATCATCGTGTGAGTTACGTCACCCTGTTCAGGACAATCAGGTTAGATAAATTAGTCCTTTCTTCTGATACTTCAGCCATGGTAAAATATGCATATGCAGTGGGGAGTAGGAAGATCATAAGTGAATTATTCACGTTTTTATTAAATTTTTTTCATGCCTCTGATTCTCCTCTCAAATCTTATATTCTTTTACAATAGAGAGGGAAAAAAAAAGAAAATAGTATAACTCTAACGTAAGACTGATGATGTTAACATTGTAGAAAGATATAATCAGTTCAATTGGTAGTCTTAAGAGTAACTTCACCTAAGATAATTTCTGTGTAAAAGCATGCCTGAATTTTTATTAAAATTTGAAATGACCATCAAAAACTCTTTGATGAGTTCTGAAATGACAAAACATGGTTGAAATTATAGATAAGGCTGCTCAAACATACATTATTTCTTCACGTAAGCACAATTTCCAAATACTAACCATAACCAGTATGAGTTTTTGCCTATTAAAAAAAAAAATATTTAGGATACAAAATTTCTTCAAAGGCTTCTATGTGATGATAATTCAATGTTTTAAATACACCCTGTTAGCACATTTGTGCACTGAACTGTGCTCAAAACCACAGCAGATGTCTTTACATGTAATTTCTTGAGAAAAAAAAAGATAATAAAACACAAAGAAGAAAGTTTCACTTTGTCAATTAGATATTTTCCAACGGTTACAATTTTTCTGAGCTGAAATAAGGGCCTAATTAAGTTGGTTGTAAGAAAGATGACTAGTCATCATGACAAATACCAAATCTGTAATATCCCTTTTCATCTAACTGCAATGTCAAAACCCAACAACAACAGTTTGTGGGAGGAAGTACTTTCTGTTTTCATTACCAGTTACCAATTTCTTTGTAAAGTTTGAAATTGGTGCCCCGTTCTTTAATTTACTAATGAACTCTGGAATTAGATTAATAAGAGAGAATTGCTACAGGAACTTTGTATGCTAATTTTCTGACAAAGTCTGTTATTCAAGGTCACTCCTACAGTTATATTTCCTTATAGGTGGGCACAGGTGCCTACTTTTTAAGGAAAATCATCTTTTTCTGGCCTGTTAGTGTCAAAAAGTATCATGAAGTGTAAAGAGATGCTTGGCAAAACTTTCGCAATGTATGACCTTTCTGTAGGTGAGATAGCATTTGCAATATTGCACATTATTACCATTTAAGAACATATTTATTTGGCTCCTACTAGAAATGGGCTACATGCCATCTTCACAGATGGTTTTAAGTGTTCACCACCAAACTATCACGTAGCTTAAGAAAGGTGAGAGTCAAGGGCAGAGTTTTTTATATGAGAACATTCACATGTTGACACATTTAAGTTATCTGCCATTGTAATTCTGCTGTGAGCTAAATTAATCTTAAAAGTGTAAACCGAAATTTTGCAGACAAGTAAAGGAATACTTGTTGGAGTGACCCATGAGAAAAGAGCTTGAATTCAAATGCCCTAAGTATTTACTACAAACAGCTCACTTGCCCTCCAAGGGCTATAAAAGTAAATACTATCGTATTGTAAAGATGAGAAAAACAAATGGAATGATATTTCCAAGTATGTAACACAAAAGCTGCTGTGAGTCTTAAAAACAGAAAACAGGTGATACTGACACACAGCCCTGTGTATCTCCTATTCTAGATGCAGAGATTTATCTGTCTCCAGCTGACTTGCACACAAGTTGGATGATGCAAAGAAAGGAAACTCTTCATGCTTCCAACACGTGCTTCTCAAACCAAGTCTGTTTGCAGGAAACAGTCTGCATCAATACTTCCTGAGACTTTTAAATAAAATTTTCCTAAGGTTCCAACAGAGCTGCATGCTGACAGGCACTGAGTAAAATGGAAAAAGACTAAAATAGTGTAGCATTTGTGTTTACCAGGGTATAAAAGCCAGCTTAATTTCTATCACTAAAGAAAATATTACGTTCACTAATGACAAAACATGAAACGAGAAATTTTACAGTTTATTTTATAGAATACTGTATCAGGAGAAAGGAAAAGGTAGGAAGTGTACTATTTCTAGGAAGAGTTTGCCTATACTGTAAAATCAGATATCAAGGCTTTTAAGCCAGCAATTTGCCATGAGAAGATTCCAAACAATGCAATTTGTAAAACATGATTGGACTTTTTTTTTTCTTTAAGTTTTAAGAACTGAGAACTAGGCTTCTATTCCCTCTCCTGTAACTGATATTTATACTGGCCTCAGAGAAACGGTGATTATGTTTGTGCCTCCCAGTCCCAATCTGCAGAACTGAGACAGTAATGCTGGCCTCCCCAGGAAATTACTTCTCACCAGTAGTTTAAGTGCACTGTGTCAGAGCCAAGTATTACAAGCACACCATGAAAAACATGTGCAAACGTTAAAACAGTGCGAGTGATCTCTCTGACCAACACCACTGACAAACAAGAGAAAAATAAAAAGCTGATTTCCATTTCAACAGCTTGTACCATGCTAGCTTCTCTAAAATAAACATTTTGACAGTGCTGCACTGAATTCCTGTTGAAATGAATTAATTTAGAATATGTCTGGTTTCAGAAAATGGTTTTTGCCCATGATCTGATTCTAGTGAAGTTTGATGCAAAAATATTACATAATGGCATAACGTCGGACTTCAAGGCTATATGGAATGACTGGAAGATACTAGATGACAACTAATATGTTCATAAATATTGGTCCTTTGGTTCTATAACATCTCACTGCAATCTCTCTGTAATGAAGGAATGTGGTCCTTTTGCATAGTTAGAGATGTAATTTATTATTTTTACACATGCCATCAAACTAACATCAAAATTTTTCTGAAAGGTAACTGATCTCTGTAATTTCCCTCAGTCTGTTCATGTAGTGTTTGTGAACTTACCAAGACTCCCATGTATGAATTTCTAATAACAATTGGCCAATTAAGTTACACAAGTAGTTTCTGTTTAGTAATGGGTTCATTGAAATACTCAAAGTCAAAATTTGAGCAGAAATAACAAGCTTCAAATCTGAAATGATGCAAGTATAGCTTTTAGTTTCCCCAGAATTACAGTTTAAGAAACTTTAAAGAAGATAGAGCAATATTTTTTTAGAAACTCAATTTTTTTTAATACCTATCTTCATCAGTAAACCAATTTACTAGAAAATGCATGAAAAGCATGCTCAAAATGTATTTTACATAATTCAGACAGTTTCTTATTGAAGTTTAGATGTATTTTAATATTTATGTTCTG
Organism: Pachyramphus minor; assembly: GCA_013397135.1. Lineage (NCBI taxonomy): Eukaryota > Metazoa > Chordata > Aves > Passeriformes > Tyrannidae > Pachyramphus > Pachyramphus minor. The sequence goes on from VYXB01002625.1 coordinate 245,691, forward strand.
GAGCCAGCATTGAAAAGACTGCAAAACAGCAAAACCACTTAACCACATAGAATTGTTACTAAAGAGTATTATCTTTTTAACACTTGAAACCCATTATAATGTTTGTCTATCTTTTTACCATCTACAAGTCCTTGATCCAAATCCTTTAATAAACTACCACTCATCCAAAAAAAAAGAAAAACCAGCACTTTCTAGTCAATATTTCCTACATGTATACCATAATTTTGGTTGCAATACATATACTCTGAGAGAAAGTGACAGTTGACAATAAAACTGCCTTCCCTGCCCCCCCCCGCCCCCCGAAGAATCTGATATATATGAGATGTGGACGTAACTACATAATTTTATTCATGTTTCAGAAAAGCAATATATTTACATGTCACCGCTCTAACTGTATTATTTTTAAAGATCACCATGTCTTACTTGGTGGCTTTACATTTTTTTGTTTGCTTATCTGTCCCCTTTCATTAGTACGTGATTTTCAGTTTTACTTCCTAAAGGGTGAACTTACAGCTCACCCAAAAAGTTCTGCGCCCGTTTGTTCCAAAGTCAATCCTCATGATATTGGTAACATAATACCATTCTGCTATTGGGATGATACCATAAAAATTTGGGAGTGAATCTACAGAAGAGTGGAAGAAGTTTTCTGGGCCCTACTTGAATTCTGCTTAGATCTATTGCATTTCCTTGGAGAACTTAATTCAACTGAACCTGCAACACAAACTGATAATGAAAAACCTAATTTCCTCCTCTTTTTTTTCCTTTATTCTCTTTTGCTAGTACTAGTTTTCACTAACTATGAAATCCTAAGTTTCCTAAACAGTGAAAATTGGACACTTTCAGATTGCTTTCAGCTCCTTATTTCAGTGATAGTTTTCAGCGGAGATACTTTGGTGTGAGTGATCCATTACCACTTCTGGAATGGGAAGAAAGCTTTAGTACAACTAGTGATATATTTATTATGCAAAAAATAACCACAAATGATTATCAGGATATCAAAACTTATGCAATGGGCTTGCTCTTTGGAGTCTATATGTGCTCTTTATACTTAAAGCTGAAGCAATCTCAAAAACCCCACTTTTTTTCACCTTAGGAAGAAAAAAATCCTTAGATAAGATTCAAGGCAGCAGAAAAACCTTGATGATGAAGTCTCTACTATGTTCAACCAGAAATTGGGACCAATATTAATAATTTTCCTTTCCAAGAAGCTGTATGAACATATTTCCATATCCAATTAGTATTAATATTCATCTATAGTTTGTTCTAGACAGAGGAAATATATCAGCACTCTTTGAAAGAAACGAGGACAAGAAACAGCCAGTTGCCAGGCTTACTGCCAGTATTTGAGAAAGAGAGAGGTTTGTGGATCAAAACCCAGTCAATATTCCTTTTGAACATGGCAACTTGACCCAAGTGAAAAGCTACTAGCACTCCAGTGGTGCTTTTAGTACTTCAGTAACACAGAAAGATGTGCTAATAGTGTATTTACAATATTGCAAAAAAAGTCTCAAAGCAAAGCAGCTTCTCAAATAAAATGAAATTTCCTTTCCTTCAAGGGAGACCAGAACAAGGCTTGGTGAACAGGGAGACCAGTACAAGGCAGGAAAATCAGTCAGTCTTTTAATGATAAAGTCTTCTAACATTTATTCTAAGGGCTTTCAGATAGGTTCTAAAACTTCAGCAGTGACTGAACTGAACTGATGCTGAAGAGCCTGTACTGCATGTTAAAATAACATATGTCTGCCCTAACATAACTGTTTGAACTTTCTCCTCTTGTCATTAAACTGCCTAAAACCTCAGCTAATAGCTTCCATTTACCACTTCAGGAGCTGTTCAATCTGTGATTGTAAAAGGCTGCAAAAGAACTGCTGCACAAGTGTAATACATTGCTACAAAATACTTGGTTTGATTAGGATATGCTGAAATAGGACAGCTACTTTATTAAGTCATCCCTGGAAACTGATTCAGCTAACAATATGGAATAAGTGTTTACTTCAGTAAGTGTTACTGAAACAGGACACTAGCAGCATGAAATCAGTGTAATTGGGATGATTTTGGATAGCAATAAGTGGGTTTAATGAAGTTATCACAACAGAAATAAACAGTTAACACTTATCCTTTAATACACTAGTTGTCAAATGCACCATTAAAAGGACAGACATAAACTTGAACACATGAGGGCAAGACTCAAGTACAACTGGCTTCAGGAGACCTCAAACCAAACAGTCTCATGAAAGGATCATGAGTGCAAGAAGATTTAAGTCAGAAAGATTAGCAATCTGTTAATCAGACTGAGACACCCTTTTATCAGTGAAAATCACTGTTTAAATGAAAGCACTAAACAAGATACTTAATATTTATAAAGGCAGTTGGGATTAAATGGTATTCTACAATCCAGAATATGTGGTGTACAAATACATGCACCATGCATACATACGTACACGTTCAAATGCAAACCATATTCAAACATACAAACTTCTACAATCAGAGTAGCAGTCATATCTTCTACTTCTTATGGCCCAAACACATTTCAAATACTCTTACAAATTATCTCTCATACTATTTACAGAAACACCCCAATCAAACATCAGAGATAACTGAACTAGTGAAGTGTTGCAACACAAGAAATAGCATCAGCATTCCTAAAAAAAAAAAAATAAAAAAATCTATATTTACCCATAATCTACATTAATACTTTTAAAATGGCACTGTTGCCCCAGAAACATGAATGTATAATCCTGCACCTTACACCTGTTCATCATCTCTAGTCAACTGAGTCATTATGATTTTGGAGTAAATGAAGCCTGCTCTGTGGGCCAAATCATTAAGCAATCTTGCCATGTCATTCCATTTTTCCTCCAGCAGCAAACCAAACCCTAGACACCAAGTTTGCAAACTACATCCAACAGGGTATCATAAGCATAACAAGACTTTTTTAGACGCAAACAATAGAAAACAGAAAAAAAAGATATGGTAGAGATAAAGCATATGGAAACTAGAGTACCATAACAAGCATTCTGACTCTCAACAATATTTTCATCTTAACTCCTGCGAGATAAAATTTATCTGAGTTGGCTCACATGAGAATTTCACAAAGAAAGTATTTTTTTTCCCCCCCTATATAGTGCCATCTCATCCTACAAAATGATTTTTCAGACAGTTCTTAAAGCTTGTGTTTGGAATTGTTTTACATTTGCTCCAACTCAAACCAGTTTTTACTAAGGGAGGTTTTTTTTGTGTGTACATTTTTTGTGGTTTGGGTTTCTTTTTTTTTTTAAATAAAAAAGGGAGGAAGAGCGTGACAGAGAGATATCTTTACATTTTATTTTCCAAAAGCCACAAACCCCCCCATATTCTTTCCTCAGAGGAAACATGATCAGTTCATATAATCAATAACAAAAAGTGATAAGTGCAAATACCAAAGGGAACAAAGTGTCTTGATTCTGATGTTTATGAGAAACTAGATTAAAATTCATGCAGATTCCTCAGGCATCAGCCCATTTTGAGGTGGTTTGCTCTTTGGTTCCATTCTCACACCCCACTCAAAGGAATAATTTGTTTTGAGCTCAACTTTAAAATTAATATTAATGGGAAATTTGGGTAAGAAAATAATTTGTGGAAGGTCTCTCTCTAACACCAATCTTGGTTATGCAGATCAAGGAAGAAGTAGATGACTGTGTGCTCTTTTAAAGTGTGGATAAGGAGACCAGCCTGCTCATCCAAAATCAAAGAGAATGCCATGAGCCATGTCTAAATTAGAGATCAATCTTCATCCAAAGTGCAAACTTCCCAAAATATGACAGGGTCCTGTTAAAATTATTTTGTATATTAGTCTGAAAACTGGGAGAAAAATTTTGGGAAATAATTTTTGCTGTGCCTTTGAGACCTCCTCTTCCCATATTCTCTAGAGAACAAAGAAGCAATTGAGGAGATATAAACATGATATTCTCTACTGCAATATTTTGACTATGTCTCATGACACATAAAAATATGGTTCCTTTGATAGTCTTACTAACAGCTGTTAATATATTAGCTTTGGAGCAGAAGATCTGTTTAGTGAAACAGATTAGAATATAGTCCTAAAATAGAGAGCAAGTATAATATTTCATTGAGAATGTATACTTCACAAGACTGAGGCAAACCACCATTTAAAAAAAAAAAAAGTCACTATTTACAAAGTGTTCTCCATGCCTTAAAAAATGTATAATTAGATGAAATTTGCAGGTATTCATTTCCTCTCCGGAATTTAAAAATAACACTGCACACGTATACCCTGATAGAGTCAATAACTACCAGTGACTTTTTTATATCCTTTCTCCCCAAATTCACTACTGACCATTTGATCCAGAAAATTAGCCTGGACTGTCTTCACGTTACATACAAGCTCCAAACCAGTCAAAACTCAAAGGTATCAAAGCAAACAGCCAATTTGGAGCTTGTAGAGAAAAAAAACAAACCACAGAACTTTTTTTGAGTTAAATATCAAATATTTTTCAAATATATCTGCTTCCTACAAATTCAAATGCTGTTGATCTAATGAATAAGTACTTTTGTATGCGGGGTTCACCTGTAACTAAGCAGGATTAGAGAGGAAATAAAAAGAGGCCACAGCTTCACTATTCCATGTTACAGGAGAAAAAAGCAAGACGGAGATATACAGGAAGAAATTTATTCTGTTCTATTGCGCCAAGAGAGAAAGTGATTCAGACAATTTCATAGGAAATCAGTCCCAGTGCACCATTTAACAGATTAGAAGCCTTTGTGTAAAACAGCATTCAATCTACTGTGGGTGTCAGGCTTAAAATCGAACAGGCAATTACACATATCTAATTCAGTAATAAATTATTCCAATTGCTTGAAAGTACCTATAAGAAAGTATGCTTCATGGAACTCAAAGGAATTAATAAAACCCAAAAGATTAATGGAAATTTCAAAAAGACTAGAGAACTTATCCTGCTGTGAATTTGTAAAGTGACCAGTTCATCTTTCCAACATGATGATCATCAACATGTCATCATCTTGAGTTGGTTGATCTGACAGTAAACAATTCAGAATTTAATAAAAGAAGCTGTATCAGGTCACCACTAATTATAACTTAAACAGAAAAAATAACAAGATGCAGAAATCTCAAAATCTTTAATCATCGCAGGGCTGACACAAAAGTAATTGTCAGAAATTCTCTTTCAGCCTTGTTACTGCCAAGACTATCCTTGACGACATGCAGCAAAGGTAGCAGGAGAGAAGAGAAATTGCAAAGAGACGTACCAGACCTCCACTTGTCACTAATGCACAGGCTCTGGTCAAACAACATTTTCAAAGTCTCCGTGCTTTAAATGGTAGGAAGAATTCTTTCAAAGTCATTCTGACTTTTCTAGAAGTGCTATTGAATTCCTTCTAAGAAGCATGACAAAAATGTGGGGCTTTTCTTTGTTGTTTGAAGTAGTAACAATGGAAGGGAGAGAGTTAATCACCCTCATCTCCCAAAACAGAGAACAGTTGCTGTGCTTTGGGCAGAGTTCCACTGTTGCTTTTGTAAATGTACTAATGAGCCATTGTCATAGTGGTGCCAACCTGGCATTAGCAGTCACCATAAATTTACTGCAAGAACACTGCTGTTTGTAATTAGCTCTTCATTACACAATCAGGCTGATTTAGAGAAGCTCTCATATGATTTGCTCAGCAAATGAAGCAATATAATTACACCTCAGTTGAAATCAACAAATTAGACTGCTGTTTGCAATTGGCTGTATTATATGCTGTTAGCATGCTAGCAATTGCAGGCCTGCTGTGGCCTTTAGCACTTAAATAAAGTAAGCATAATTAAAGTACTGAATGTTTTTGAATTTGCAAGATCAGCTACATAATAGTCACAATTCTTTGCAATTAAAAAAGGAGCCAAGATTTACATGCCACAAACACTCCATAACCTTACGTTGCAGTGTTGATCATATCTAACAATACATACAGAAACCACTTAAAATTGCAGTGAAGATATAGCCAAAGGGAGTCCAAGCACCTTTGCTTCATCATGACTTACTCTGCAATGAGCACTGAAAATTTAAGTCTATTCCGATCAAAAGGATTAGGGAGTTATTAACTAAGCCTTTGTTTGTGTACATCCTTAATAAAAGTAAATGTAACAATTTTTGCTTTTTACATTTCATAAAACATTTTAGAAACATTTCTCCTTTCTAGGTGTATGGTTTCATGTCAATCTCTCAGATGAATAAAAGCAACAGAGGACAAATTCAACTGTATCAATATGAATTCAACTGTTTCAATGTCACAAAAATGCTTAAATTGGGTGGTTAATTAACACAAGTTCTTCCCTTACATGATCACTTGGGGCTAGACTGTAACAGGATACAGGAAAACACAGTACTGGGTTTACATTCAGTTGTTTGTAAGAAACACATTAACATCAAGAAACAAAACCATACAACAAATGTCAGAAAGGAGAGATGGATGGTAGGTAATGTGTGAAAGGAGGAATGGTCAGGTGTAATTATTTCTATTAGGCTACTCTAATGGATGAGATACAAATCCAAATGTCTAGAAGATACTATATTGACTGACACTGAAGAGGCAAATACCATAACAAGTCCAATATTTACTAGTATGAGACAGACTGATATATTCATTGCAGCAATGAGGGATAACCAGCTCTTCCACTCTGTTTTGGCAATACTTTACCAGTCATCCTCCTTTACATGGCAGTATTACTTAATCCTCTGGGTTTGGGATTCTGTTGGCTTGCCAGAAGAGATGTCAAGTAGCTCAATACTTAAAGATAATATGCATAAATAACCTGCTTGAATAAAAATGTAAAGCAAATTGTTGCAACAGTCATTTGAGCTGCTGAGCACCACTAAAGTGTTCATTTTTCATTAATATTAAAAGACTGTGGTAAGTCCTTTATCAGTTTGACTGGACAGCTCCAATTTTCTCAGTATTCATCAATCTAGCATCCAACAGTGCAGCAAAAATTCTCCTATCATGCTGGTTTTTTTGGGGGTTGTTTTGTTTGGGGTTTGTTTCATTTGGTTGGTTTGGTTGGGGCTTTTTGGATTTTTCTTTTGGTTGGTTGGGACCTTTTTTGTGTTTTGCTTTGGGGTTTTTTTGAGTGTGGTGTTTGGCAGACAGTAGATATGGACTGACACTTCTGGTCTGATCAGGTAAAAATAGTACTGTGCCACAAATTAAATGGGGACCTTAATGACCAACAAGCTAATGGATATTAGACATATTTGTGAGTAGGAAACATTATTAAAACAGTAATGACTTCATAACCAATGCAATTTATCTAGAGTTAAGGCCAGGACACAATTTCAAAGACTTACAATAACGCAAAAAAATATATTAGCACACACTGCAGTAAACGAAACGAAGAAAAATGAGTTTTCGTTTTATCCTAAGCAATACTCAAAATGTTTTGAATAATTTAATGCAACTTCCATGCAGATTTTGAAATTTCCTATATTCTACATTTTTGCAGAAGTTTGAAGTAAGATAGTCAAACAAGAATTACATCAAAATAAGAAGGTTCAGTAAGGGAATGTTAAGAGGACCATCTGAAAGCATGAAAAGCACCCCTGAAGCAATGAAGCATTTTTGGCTTTCATTTTGGCACTATTTGAAACAATCTACACTTGTCTCTGAGTAATGAATGTACAGCAGTTTAGAAAAAGAGAAAGAAGTTCACCTGGTCAAACAGCAAAGTATCAAAGCCTGTTTAAAGTAAGGTTATACTCTAAGTCAAATCTAAATTATTAAAAAAACCTCTCATGGCTAGAAAATTGAGTGTCCTACCTCACAAAGGTAGGACAGAAAAAAAAAAAGAAAGATGTTGAGGAACAGCTTGCAAAAGTATAAGTGCCTAATAAATTCTTTTCTGAAGAGAAAAGCTTGCCAAAAAGTAAGACTACTGTATAAAATCAACCAGACAAGAACAAAGCATAAATCTTTGCACATTAACTGGCATCTGCATCCACTGTAAAAGAGTTTGTGGTGATTTTCACATAACTTCTACTTATCACAGATATGGTGAAGGTCTGTCTCAAAATTAGTTACTAGTAGAATAAGCTACAAAACAAATTCATAAAATGATCAGTATCAGAATTTCAGAAGCAGAGGCTATCCCACTTGAAATTTAAGGGAACCCTAGCATGAAATGGCTGAATTGCAACTGCAGCCCATAACTATCAATTAGCACTTAGTCACTACAGAAACATTAGGTGGCAAATATAGCCTCAGTACTTAATAAGAGTATGTTTGCAGGATCTGGCAAACTACAGCTCCTGAAGTCTGATACCAGAAAACTGACAAAAAGTGGAAAATTAATTATTAGAATTAATACAAATATATCCATATTAGACTTATGCAGAATTAATGCACATATGGATAATACATAATCCAACAGAATCTGTGGTTTTTTTACAAAACATAAAAATAGAAAGCAACTGAAATGTTAGGGAGGGAAAATGAAAGGATTAATGCCTAATCACAAGATTAATAGTAGGCAAATGCTAAATTTTCACGTTGGAGGAAAGACAATACTCAAATTCCACAAAGATCTATTTAAGAACTGCTTTTCAACTTACACCTGCATAATTCCGAAAAGAGTTAATACTGAAGTGACAATTTTTCCAAAAAAAAGTCTAGTAAAAAAGACTAAATTCATCAGTAACTGGATGGCAGATGAATTTCAATGTAGATCAACCAAATAACTCATATGGGAAAGAAAAGGCTAACTTCAAATATGCGATGGACTGAGCCGACAACTACTACACAGGAAAAAATGCTGACAATAGATATAAATATAGCCATCTCAGCAGAAATGACAGCTTAATGTTCACTAGTAAAATAAGAAACAGAATGCAAAGAAAATATAAACCCACTCAAATCGGCTGTGTGCCCAGATCTTCAGTGTTATCTACAGTGTTGTCTCTGACGTCACACAAGGTATAGGACAGGTAAAAACAGTGAAAGAAAAAAACACAAGCAATGGTAGAAATTAGTATTTCTGAACAAAGAATGACAGAAATGGTAGGCTAACAGAGTGTAGAAAAGAAGTGACTGAGGACTGAAGGCAAGCATTATGTGAAATCCTGAATGACAGAAAAGAGACAGAGCGACAACCCTGCTGTTTTTCATTTACTGATAATTGTACTGGAAGAACCAGCAAGTAGGAAAGCAAACACAAGTGAACTAAACATGTACTTGTTTTACACTACATGCATTTTAAAAAACAGAACTCGGTGCCACACAGCATTGCTCAAAATAATGACAAAAATTCCTCGAAGGAAAAGCTACCAAGCTCAAAAAATAAAGAAATTAGCACTTCAACCTCAAAGAGCTATTAAGTCNTTCAAAATAATGACAAAAATTCCTGGAAGGAAAAGCTACCAAGTTCAAAAAAATCAACCTCAAAGAGCTATTAAGTCACACATTATTGAACCAGTATTTCATGTAAGCATCACTACTTTTTTGACCTGTTCTACTCATTCTCAAGTATGTGTTATCAGCCTCATGGGAATGGGATGCAGAGCATTGCTCTGACTCTCTACAGTAACCCCTATATTCCACCCGAATGAAGAAATAACTGCCCCAGACATCCACTACCACTTCAGTGATAGATAACACTTACTTTTGGCCAATGGCATCCAGTCACTTGTAAGGACTTAAAGAGCATAGTTGCCTGTCTCAAAACACTATCAAACACAGAAGGAACTTGCTGTATGATAAGCCACCACAGCAGGAACTTGAGATAAGCACAGACGTGAGACATTTACAACAGGAAGGCGCTAATTCCAGGCCTGGCAGAGGTGAGATCTGGTTAGCACATCCTGGTTAATGCATCTAGACAAAAATTCTCCACTGTGGCAAACTGTGGGAAAGGAAGGAACTGCTCATACATGTGCCACCCTAAGTTATGGGAACATTTTCAACCACCCTGTGGATACCTGGAACTCGGGCTGTGATTGTCTAAACGTGGTACCTCCAGAAGAATGACTCTAGGATCCCCACCACCAAGAAAGCCCAGGGTGAAGAAGGACCAATGGGATGCCACTGGATCCACAGGTGGTGACTATCTTCTGCTTGATCTCCTCCTCTCTCTCCCCCCCACTTTCTTCTATTTCTTTCTCTCTCTCTACATCACATTTATTGTTAAAGAAAATCTGTATTTTTTACTTCAGCATACTCTTTTGCACCTTAATTCAGGCAGAGGCATCTCTCACTAATCAGATCATATCATCACCTCAACAGCAAAAACAGAACAAGAAACTGTATGAAAACGGCTGATTTTCAGTGGATATTCAAAAAGTGAAAGCATAGATTCTTGGTTTTCCAGTTACTACAGAATAACTGAAAGATCAACTGCAAGTAATAATATTTTTTGCTACCTATAAATCTGGCTAGTACTCTAAGTTTTAGATTAGATAATCACAAGAAAGTCAAACTGCATCTAGTACTGAAGAGAGTCTCATTTATCATACTGTTGTCCTGTAAAGGATACAAGCAAGTGAAAAAGTGAAGTCACTGATTTTAATGTGATTTTAACACTTTAATGTGTTAGTTTAAGGTCTGATGTGGATGACAACTTGTTTTGTGCAAAATTTAAATTCTGAGTATACTGTCCAGATTAGTACAAAATATAGGGAACTGCTGACCTTGACAGCATGATAAAAGATTACTTTTTTGGCAACAAATATTTTACAAAATTTGAGAAGAATACTATAATGAAGATGATAATGATAACATAACCTTACACTATTAGTATTACACCAGTGATTATTACATAGAGTTATTGAGAAAATTTCTATTCTTTTCATCTCATTAGCATTTAGAAATTTAATTCCAGGTACTTTTAAGGATATGAATTCTTCTTTACTGGGCGGTTTACACTACTTAAAAATCCATATTTGTCTTTGCTATTTTTGTATGTTTGTCAGAAATATAACAGCTCTTGATAAATTCACTTCACTACAATGAAAGAAGTTATTACATTCCTCAGATAAGAAGTAAATATTTTAGAACCTTTTAAAAACCCAGTAGGAAAGAGAATCAACTTAATATCTCTGTAAGAGTATGCTTTCTTTAACATCTGTAATACTGCTGAGTTCCTGACAAAACTTGCCTTAAAAAACATCTTAAGTGTTTCACAGATGTAATGTCATACTAAAGGTGTTTTGTAGAAGTATAGTCTGTAGTTTTTTTACAGCAAACTTCAAGGAATTATTTAGGTCAGTAATACATCAGAATATCCACAGTGAAAAACACTCAGCTGTGTTTAGGCAATCCAACCAGCTCTGGCAGGTCTTAAATTTGCATATTTGAGATTGACAAAAGATAAAAAATTGCAGGGGGGAGGCTGGGGAAGAGGGTTTGTTTATTTTGCTTTCAAACAGAACTAAAGCATGCAGATTAGAAGGGATGATAAAGTACTTTGAAATTGAGATAATAAGCTTGTTTAATATACACAGAGACATATATAAGTTACATAAATCATTATGAAGACTAATAAAGATATCACTACTTTCACAATCAAATACTTTTAAAACAGTAAAAAGCATCTGTGGGGATGCAATCCTAACATACCTGTTTAAAGAGAACAGTTTGCTGCCCACAGATTTGGTTTATGTCTCAATAAATGAGGCCAAGTAGAAACACAAATGCTGCTGAGTGGACCTAGGAAAGTGCAAAGGATAGCAGAAAATGTTACAGAGCTAAGAGCTTTATATATAAAAAAATAACGTGCATATATTGTGTACTTATCATGAGAATGCTGACTATGCACGGATAGCTGCAGAAGTAGCAAAAAAAATATAAACACATAAAATATCTTAAATTCTGGGTTTACTTTGTACTGTATTCTTTATCCAATAACAACGATACTACCTTACAACTGCATTTCATCTTTGCCTTTTTTAAACAGCAACTGTGGTTTTGAAGAAAGCTGCCTACATTTTTCCAATTTTTACTTTCTGGATAAATTCACCCAGAAGATTTAAGTTGGTTCTGTTTTTCAAACATACAGAAGTTTCTCTGAGTTCTTTTGTAAAATGTCATCAATGTACTACTATGTTTCCAGTCCTTATCTCTCCCAGTTTCATGTCAGAAATAAAGTAATTCTCTCCCAGTTTCATATTGTACAGTAAGTAACTTGTGTTAGCCCTTTCAGCTGTCATCTTCACAGTGCAAACAAAACTGCTAACTAGGGAGGAAGGTGGCAGTATGCTTTAATATGCACTACTGGTTTCCACCACCAAAAATTAAGTTTGACTCGTGATTCATAACTGCCATAAATTTGGTTGCTTGGGTCATGACAATTTATCCTAGGATATGAGAAAACAAAATGAGCAAAACTTATTGATTTAAGGAGTCCAGGAATTAAAGTCTGTACGTATCTGAATGGGAAATTAATTGAAACTAAATGAAGTTTCCAAACCGTGATCCAACTCTAACAAAAGTGCTTTAAGAAGTACTGATGGCATTCACATTGACATTCATGCTCTAGAAGGAAACTTTAGGAACTGAATCAAAATCATGGGGTTAATAGCACACATTGGCATGAAACAGGAGCAGTTTACTGCTTTAAATGGTCATCCTACTTGGAATACCATAGTCTTGGGAATATATAGCATTGGAAAATTTTGCAATCTATTTCCATGGAAAACTATTTGCATTTTCAAGACAGTACCACCTGTCACACAAAATGAGAAAGGAATTAAATAATTCATAAGGAGAAAGGCATACCTGCCTCACATAATGGCAAGCTTCATTTAGACTGAGCCATTCTTTAATATTCATGCCGTTGCTACTACTTACCTCTAAAAGACATAATTAATATTAATTGTTTATGAGGCAATACATTTCTTTATATTTCCCATGTACTTTTTAGTAATTCCTACATGCATCACTTGAGATTGGGACCATGCAAGACACACACAGACACACATCCTCCCTGAAATAGCTCTTGCTTCAGAGAGCCTGCAGCTGACTGCAGAATCAGACAACAGGATAAAATGACAACTGAAGAAAGTCAGCCCTTAAGGGGCCATTGGCATTTATTTTCTTTCTTATTTTACCATGCTGCTGCAGGATGTGAATCTGTTCACTGGCTAGATGCTTGAATGCACTGAAAAACTTCAGAGAAATATTATAAATAATATCAGCAATAGTTTAACAGTGTGTTTCTAACAAACATTCCACTTATGCCATAATTTCTGCCCTTAATGAAAGAATGGAAAGAATTTTGCTGCTGTTATTAATGGGCAGCTAAGAATTACCCAGAACACAAAATGTCTCCAAAAATATGAAGTGAATACAGATACCATGCTCCAAGTTTTAGTAGATAATTTCTAAATAATTAGAATTATAATTAACAGTAAATGTTAATTTGAGTTAGAATTAAAGGGAACAAGTACTTCTAAGTGCAATTAGCTTTAGCTAAGTCAGAAAGTAGCCAAGACAACTGTGCCCATGTATGTGCTGAATACAGACTTCTGAGAAGATTATGTTCTTTAATTTCTCTTACATACCCTGCTTACTTGTCACAAAATCTATGCAAACACATATGAGTTAAAGACGATCTCTAGCATTCTTGCAGAAGTATTAAGGAGCATATAGGAGCAAAAAGGAATAAAACCTGTACTTTATTCAAAAGACTACTTTCTTCTCCTCTGTAATTTGGTCAGGTCAGAAGCTCCTACCATTTAATTTTCACATGCAACATTGTAAGATTATTACAGATAGACTTCAAAACAAACCAACCCAACCAAAAACCAAAGCGAGGATACTCTTGGATGTAAGTACAAAGCTTTAGAAACTGCATACAGAACATTTCAAGAAAGAAAGGAAAACAGGTTAACAGCAAAGGACTCCAGTGTCTGAACAGCTAAAAATCAACATTCACCTCCCGAGGCAAATGGATTGTTCATGATCATCTGTCTATCAGCATACTCCAGATGTGTGACCATTTTTAAAGAAGAAATTATACTTGATCTGCAGCTTAGAAGTCTGGTAGATGCTGTATGGATAAGAAATGCATGTATAGTTTCTTGTTCAGTGTTTAAAATAGCAATACATTACAAATTACATTATAACTTATACAATATTGTCCACTAAATATAATTAATTACTACATACATTAAGTATGTGCTTTAAAAGTTGCTTTAAGTAACCATATTGGTCTGAGATGAAAGTTAAGAAATGTCAAAGAATTTCTTATGTCTTTTTGTCCTTTACTTCTTCACTGTATTTCTTGCTTCAGTCATGACCTACAGTCATTCTAAGTCACACCTGACAACCCCCTGGAAAGGTTGCAAAAGCAGCAATTAGGAACACTGAAAACATACAAATAATTTGTCACCCTGGGAGCAATTTGTGCCTATTACTAAAAAAACTCTAGAATCCATCACATCACAAGACAGTCCTAGCATCGAGAAACAAAACACAGAAAGTGATAGCAAAGATAGGAGAAGTGAACAGAGCCTGAGGTGAACCTCTTGGGGCATTAGGAAACAAGAAAGCATATGGAATAATTGGTTCCCTTCTTTCTACCATAGACTACTCCTTTCTGTTAATCTTCATTTATCTGCATTTTATATTCTGCTTACAATGCATAACTTTTCAGAAGAAAAAAAGAATTAAAGGGATTTTCACAATGAGTGAGGAAACATTGAAAGCATCTTTTGTTTTTAATGGTCAAGTGCACCAAATGAAATTCCTCTTGTTTATTTTCTTACTTTATAATGTAATTTATGCTATGCTGCAATAGCGGTGTATTGAGTAATACGCTGAAGTGTCATTCTTTGTAACATTTATACTATGAAAATATTAAACATAGTGGAATAACTCTATTAAAACCCAATGCAGTGCTCAACTACAGTTCTGTGACCAAAATAACTTTACCATTTTAACTCTTCAGTCATAATCCACTATTTCAATGATTTATCAAATTCTTTTCAAGCCTAACTTTTATGCTGAGGTTAGACACAATCAGAAATAAATCATTAATGTAATCCCAATAAGGCCAGCCAAGTTAAGGAAGCAACTTGCTCTACCTAGCTGCTGACCTTCCACTTCTTGTTAGGATTGCTGACCTTACATTGACTCACCTCAGTGTTTATCCTGCATTAAACAGTTAAAGAAAGCCATTTAGAAGATTGTTTTACTTCAGTATGGGCAGTTTTATTAGGATAAAAGCATTTATACTGTTAACTTTCTTCTAAAACATGGTATTACACACTTACCGTAACAGCAGTTTAGTGACCCTCAAGGTCTTACAAACTGTAGGGAAAATATCACTCTTAGGTGTCTCATTCTACTCAACGTAGGCTTAAGAAAAATGTATGTCTTGCCTTAGTTCCTGTAGTGACCTACTTGAGGCATGGCCACCCAAAATAATTTTCTTAAGGCTTGCAACCTCCACAGAACAAAGACTAAAACAGACATTAAAATTGCAGTGGCTATTAAAACACAAGGAACAGAGAAATACATGCCCATTCACCTAAGAGCTGTATTCCCAAGACAGTCACTATTCCAATAGTTATAGAACACAAGCATAAGGGGAAGACACCCTCTACAACAAATTGTGCAAAAAGCAATTTATGCATTATTTATTTACTCATTAATCATTGTTTGTATTGTGCAACTAGAGTACACCACACTTTACACATATCTTGTTTTCATTGCATACCACAGTCAACAAACATTTGCCTTACTGTTTAAACATTGGAGTCATTACCATGTGCTTTGAGGCACCACAAACTGAATGTATTCAATTGCTGGCAAGGCAAGCGATCTGATCAGAGCGCCAGGGAAGCACATGCAGGTTTAAAACACAAAACAAGTATAAACTTATGCAAATCTTGAGGCCCACCTGAGAATGCTCCCACAGCAAATCTCTTTTCCCTGCTCATATTATGTTAGCAATAAGATGTTAACATAAGGTGTTCTGTGCCTGTGGAATATCGCTGGATATCAACAGCAGTGATACTCTCTTGGCATGAAGCTTCTCAAATGCATAATCTTATCTGCTGGGTTAGCATTCCAGTTGGCTAGGGGTACTTCTGAGCAAACTAGTGAATGAGATGCTTTCCCTGGTATGAGACTGTTATATAAATCCACAGGAATTTTAAGGAGGCTAAATTCATTCTGCTCAATTAGATAAGATGTTGGTTTCCCTGTTGAAAAATGATAGCAAAATAGATAAAATAAAACCAGATTATTACATTAGCAAGGCAAAGTTAGTCCACAATACCAAGCACCAGGAACAAAAAAATTACTTTGGAGTTAAATATGCTCACAGATGTCCAATATCAAGAAAAGAAAATCAAAACAGATCTTAAAGACAATTTAAAAAATGCTGGAAACAGGATTAAGGTATAAAAATTCTCTCTTCTTCTAAGACATGCTCCAATTAAAAGTAAGTTTCTTATACCAGATTTCTCAGTGGAAAAGGCATAACTTGCAACCACTAAGGCAAACTCTAAATTGGTTTCCCAGAAATTAATTACATTTCATTTTGTCTTCTGCACTTTTCGGTCAACTCTACCTTTCCTAACCAGCAAAAGCCACAGTGCTTAGTTGTTTATCAGAAAGCAAAAGCACCCATCACTCACTAGCTTTCAGCATAAAATTAAAATCCTTTATATAACAGAAGTCCACTGACACAAACAGGAAAAAGCAATGTAATCAACATAAGAATCAATAACATGTATTATTCCCTAATTGTTTCTTTAAATACCTTTTTTTTTTTTTAACTCCCAAATAAATCTTGGAATACAGCCACAAACTTAAAGAATACAGAAAGAAAATCATGATGCTGCATTAGACACCTTTGCATATACCCAGGATTTATGAAGTTTTCATTAGAATGAAAATTTTCATTAGAAGTACACATGAAAGCAAAAAAAAAAAATCTTCATGTTTTTTTTCCTAGGTGCAATCTTATCCAAGTCTTTCCTAAAAAGTTGCCCAACAGAAAACAGCACTAGATAGGTTCATGTAGCTGGAAAAACATATTCCTCTTGCAATGATTACAAAGACAGTTTATTTCTTCTTATTTCCACACAATAAATTTCTCACTTATGTTTCACCCTAAGGTTATTTGCTTTTCATTACCATCACTTGAATAGATTTTTTTTTTTTTTGTTCAATTTAAAAAGGAAACTGTCTAGATGAATACTATGCTCTCTTGGCTAATTCTTCTAGCTCAGTCTTTCTCATACATAATCAATCTATGCTAAGCCTTTCCCTGTAAAACAGGAGATATACCAAGGAACAACATGCCTTCTGGGACAAAGATTACATCACTGACTTTTTACCTTAACACATCAATCACTCTACTTCAATTCTCCTTGACAACTACTAGTCCCCTAAAGCCATGCACAAAAACAGTGAAGAATAACATTTCATATCATCCCAGAGCTGCTTCATGTGAAACACAAAAATGTGCAGTTTTGCCAATCTTTGATTTCTCATGGCTTAAACTAAATATTTTAAATATCTTCTGAATTTTCTGAGTCTTACACAAAGAACAAAAATCATGTAGGTCGTTTTTATGAATCACTTTACCTGATTTCCTTCTGCATTCATTATGTTTGGCCAGTTCTGGGATGCCAGACAGCCAGCCATCTCTTTTATGACACTCAGCAAGGCAGCTGTTATCTCCTGGTCAGAGGCACTGACCTTGATCCTGAAGCAACTTGGTTCTATTTAAATAATAGCAGGCTGACCCTTGCTGGAAACCAGATGCCCATCACAGATGCTTTATCATTCCCCTCCTCAGCTGGACAGAGAAAATACAATGAAAGGCCCACGGGTCAGGATAGGACAGTGAGAGATCACATACCAATTACTGTCACAGGCAAAACTGACTCAACTTGGAGAAATGAAATTATTACCAGGCAAGTCAGAATAGGATAATAAGAAAACCAAATCTCAAATACACCTTCCGTCCCCTCCTCCCTCCTTCCCAGGCTCAACTTCACTCCTGATTTTCTCTACCTCTTTCCTCTAAACAGCACAGGGAGACAGGCAATGGGGGCAATAATCAGCCCATCACATGTCTCAGTCACTCACTCCTCCCTGCTCAGGGGAGGACTCTTCACACTCTTCCCCTGCTCCACTGTGTGGTTCCTCGCCCAGAAGATAGTACTCCACCAACTTCTCCAGCATGAGTCCTCCCCACAGGCTGCAGTTCTTCAGAAACTACTCCAGAGGATTTCCCTTCCACGAGGTACAGTCCTTCAGGACCCCCCACAGCGTCACAAGTTCTGCCAGCAAACCTGCTCCAGTGTGAGCTCCTCCTCCTCTCTCCACAGGTCCTGCCAGAAGCCGGCTCCAGCATGGACTTCCCACTGGGTCACAGCATCCTTTGGCCATCTGCCTGCTTTGTTGTGCAGCTCCTCCATGGGCTGCAGGTGGCATCTGAGGACTGCCAAGCTCCACAGGAACAGCCTGCCCCACCATGGTCTTTACCACAGGTAGCAGGGGAATCTCTGCTCAGATGGCTGGAGCACCTCCACCACCTCCTTCTTCACTGAACTTGGTGTCTGCAGAGCTATTTCTCTCATATATTTGTACTCCTTTTTTTGGCTAAAATTGCTTCTGCACAGTAACTTCTTTTCACTTCTTAAATTTGTTATCCCAGAGGCACTACCAGCAACACTGATAGGCTCAGCCTTGGCCAGTGGAAGGTCTCTCTTGGAGGTGGCTGGGATTGGCTCTGTTGAAGCTTCCAGCAGAAGACACCCCTATAGCTACCCCCACTATAAAAACCTTGCCACACAAACCCAAATACAAACATGAAAGAAAACACAAAATGCCCAATTCAGTACTCATCAGTAATATTTCTTGTGAAGACAGGTAAAACCAAGCGCTGAGGGAGCTGGCCTTGTTCAGCCTTGAGAAGGGATGGCTGTGAGGGGACCTCATTAATGTCTATAAGTATCTGAAGTAAGTGTGCCAAGAGGATGGAGCCAGGCTCTTCTCAGTACTCTCTTCTCAGCAACAGGACAAGAGGCAATGGGCAGAAACTGATGCGCAGGAAGTGAATATGAGGCAGAATGTCTTTACTGCAACAAATTGCTCTGAGAGATTGTGGAGTCTCCCTCACTGGAGATATTCAAGAACTGTGTGGACTCAATCCTGTGCTCTAGGATAACTAGGATAACCTGCTTGAGCAGGTAGGTTGGACCAGATGAGCCACTGTGGTTCCTTCCCACCTTATCTATTCTGTGATTCTGTGAATCATATTACTCATAAAAGCCTTAATGTGTTTCTTTCCGCAGTGCATTCCCGTAGCTAATTTAAAGGAGAGAACTGGCATGCCACAAAAGAGGCATGTTCACTTTAGTAATTTTAGAATAACTTATTCTTTCAAGAAACATACATACTAAACATCTTTTGTATTTTATACATTGACAAAACAATAGAAGAGTAACTGAATTCAAGAACGGTTTCCATAAACCTAATATTACTTGTTTCCTTGTGCAATAACCTAAGAGCAACAGAGTTAAAATTACATACTTATTTGGCAGCACTCCACAAAGCATTTGAACATTCAGTATTAATCTTTTTCTGGCAAGATCCTTTTTGAATGATTTAAAAAACATTATATCATACTTTTCACAACATGGCTTTGAATAAAACAGTCAATTAAATAAATGAGCATGCTACTGTGAGACAATCAACCTTGCTCATAGTTCCGAGCTTGTTTTTCTGAAATATGTCTCTCAGAATACTAAATTTACTAGATTATTTATATTTATATCTAATACTTAAATAATTCAATTTACACTCACAAATACATTAAACATATTGTATCAACAACATATATATATATCCCATACTAACCAGAAAACTAGCACAACCACATCATTCCAAAGCTCTGTCCAGCTATCTAAAGCAGACAGAAAGAATTTTAATTATATATTGTATTTGTATATAAATACACTCAGAAAACCTACTTTTACCTTTGCAGCAAATGGAAACTTGCTTTTATATGTCTGATTGTTACCTGATTAATCATATAATGGTTTGGAGTGGAAGAGACCTTAAAGATCATCTAGTTCCAACCCTCCTGCCATGGGCAGGGATACCTTCCACTAGATCAGGTTGCTCCCAGCCCCATCCAACCCAGTCTTAAACAA
Source organism: Pachyramphus minor (assembly GCA_013397135.1). NCBI lineage: Eukaryota > Metazoa > Chordata > Aves > Passeriformes > Tyrannidae > Pachyramphus > Pachyramphus minor. The sequence goes on from VYXB01002625.1 coordinate 265,850, forward strand.
TTCCAAGGATGGGGCATGCACAACTTTGGGCAGGCTGTTCCAGTGCTTCACCACCCTCACAGGAAGGAATTTCTTCCCATTAGGACATCTAAAACTAACCTCTTTCAGTTCAAACCATTCCCTCATGTCCTATCACTACATGCTCATGTAAAAAGATGGTTGTAGCCAAGTTGAAAATAAGTCAGCAGTTACTCAGGAGGGCCAACTGTGTCCTAGGGGGCAACAGGCAAAGCATCACCAGCTGGTTGAGGGAGCTCTGCACTGGGGTGGCCTCACCTTGAATATTGTGTGCAGTTTTGGGCATCACAGTATAAGAAAGATATTAAGCCATTAGAGAGCATCCAAAGGAGGGCAACAAAGATAATGAGGGGCCTTGAGGGGAGCAACTGAAGTCACTTGGTCTGTTCAGCCTCGAGAAGAAGAGACTGAGGGGAGACCTCATTGCGGTCTACAACTTCCTCTTCAGGGGAAGAGGAAGGGCAGGCACTGATCTCTTCTCTGTGGTGACCAGTGACAGGACCTGAGGGAATGGTCTGAAGTTGTGTCAGGGGGGGTTTAGANGGACTCAATGATCCTTGTGGGTCCCTTCCAGTTCAGCATATTCTGTGATTCTGTAAAGTTCATGCCTTATACTACCTAAGGAGGACAAACAAAACCCACTACAGCACAGAGGAATGTGAGTGATTGTCCATATAAAAAAAGAAGATGACACCATGAGCAACAAGTGTGCTAGAATAGTTTCCTACATGATAAGTGCATATACTTTACACAATTTCACACCTCTCTGAAGGGCTCCTAAACTCCATCCCATTGAAATAAAGGAAATTTGCTTTTAATTGAATTTTTATATATACTGTTATTTCACTGTCATTCATAATCAAGACACAGCATTTTAGAATGTACAACATTTGTCAAGCATAACTTGCTCAGTCTATGAAGGAAACAAAGTTGAAATACACAATACTTCAAAAAACTAAAATGAACAGGGGCACATGAGAAAGGCTAAGAAGGAATTAGCTCAGTTCTTTGTGAAGCTCTAAATTCAGTTAAACTACCTCAACTAGCAACACTTACAAGACTCTACAGAAATAATCCATTTAGTTCAGAAGTAATAATCATTAATTACCTTCAAAGTTTAATCACCTGTACTTCAGGAGTACACATAAAAAAGGGCTCCAGCATAACTGGCACCATCAACCTAATTTTACAATTCATGCCCTTACATTCACAGCTGGCATCCAGATTGTCACTCACATGTTTAAATTTCCTTCAAATTAAAAAACTACCAGGGAGTGCATTAAAAAAAGGATATTTAAGGTTCTGTAAATAACACTCTGACTAGATGCATGTATTTGATTTTGTCATGTAGTACACTTCAATGCTATGTTCATGTATTATTACAATTTGTAGCACAAAACTTATTTCCTATAATTAATATCAAATAGCCAATACTAAAAGAATGAGGTTTGCAGATGAGAAGCAAGCACTTAAGCTGAATTTTTCAAACACATTCAAGAACTACAATAATTTTAGACTCAAATGTAAGTATGGATTATTTTCATTTTTTCCTTTAATTTTTCATTCATTAGCATAACCTGTCATTGCTTTCTGCAGTTAAAAATTGCAATAGGTAAAGCGAAGAAACAAAACTAGCATCTAACAAAACAAGAACAAAACTAGCATCTGTTCCCAGTTGTACTTGAAACATTTTGATGTATCATCACTTTCCACTAGAATCGTGTAACATATATTTAAAAAGAAATTCTGTGAAGTTAGAGTATGTACAAATTTGTCTTAAACATAAGCAGATTCCTTTTTTGACTAAAAATAGTGTACCACAAGTACAGAAAATGATGCCAATAGGCAAAGGAAAGTTGCCCACAGCTACTTCGTGGAGCTCCAGCAGAGACAACTGCCTCAAACATCAAGTGAGAAATCGTACACCTCGTTAACTGTCATTTAACTCACCCTCACCATCAGTACTGATTTTCAATATGATGCATGATTTATTATGTAGACTTTAAAACAGAAGAGGTATAATTCCACTTTCATGAGAAATAAAACTTTAATAGTATTTTGGCCTTTAAGATTACTGGATACACATGATACTCAGAAAGGTTCCTAGCTCTTATAAAATACTCCCTTCTCACCTAGCTGTTGTACGGGCTGCATTCTTACAGGTAATGACAATTAATTAGTTGATCAGAATATTTAGAAATTCTTAAGGAAAAAGCAACTAAATCCTAGCCTTCTTACAGTGAAATACTGGACAGCCAACCTCTGTAGTCAGTATAGCCAGAGGACATCAGAAAAATTCAGGAGACATGGGAGGTCTCTCTTAAAAAGGCTTTCACAAAAGACCTGCAAAAATCTAAGGACAATCAATTTGGGTACCTTCTGTGATTAAATGAGGCAGAAATTGAGTAAGACAATAAACTCATGTCTATCCTTCTAAATCTAAAGCAGTAGGTTTGCTATTTTCATAGCTGTGCACAAACAGCACCTTTACAAAGAATGTCAAAGCTCTTCTCTAAATTCTAATGAAGTGTGTTGCCCTTCAAAGAAAGAGGTAAAAGATCTTAGCCGGACATCCTCTTCTAGATTTGTTGAGAGATTTTTACCTATTAAAGAATTATGAAGTCACTAGCAAAGAATCAATATTTTGCTGGCAAATTAATACTATGCATTCTCTGTGATTATTTTTTCAGAGGCAGAAAATATTGTGTAAAAGTATCCTGATGTAATAGTAGGAAAAATTAAATTACATATCTTAAAAAAATGGAGCAAACCCAAAATCTCCCAAAACACCACACACCTCTCTGATGATAGCAACACTTAATCAAGCTTTGACTGCTGGAAACCAGTAGAGACTGGCAAGTCTTCATCCCGGAATGCCATGCATGTATTTGCAGTACATTTTACCGGTGTAATTTGAAGGGTTTTCTCCATTCCATAAAAACAAAATCCCCAGCAATCACCTGTTCTAAATGGCTAGGATTTTCCACACTGTGTCATGCATTCTGCTTTACTAAAACACTGCAGGCATCTGGCCTTTTTTATTTGTCGTTATGCATATTTCTTGAACTTGTGGGGAGGGCAATTATGGGGGTTCCTACAGCAGGTGAACAAAGGTTGCTAAGTCACTGACCATGAATGAAATTAACATATTTGTTTGCCTCTTTCTGTTGCATGTCTCAATGGAATTATGCAGCAGCCCTGCAAAGCTGAAAAAACTGAAGCATGTACTCTCAAAATGCATAAGCATATGACTGGATAAAGAGAGGAAAAAAATTATTTTACGTGTGACTTGGGAAGGCAGAGGAGAATGCTAAAAGCTCTTTGCACATACCAAATCACTTTGCTTCTGGCATACTCTTCTTCACTGAAATCTTCCACTGCATGTAAAACTTCTAATTCACAAATCCTGGTTTGACCCAGTCCTATTAAAATAAATCCTTTACACTTGCTCTATATAAATCATTAATGTTTTGCTCACAAATAAGTAACACTTAAAAAACAAACTGTGCATGACAGAGCCACTGAGGCATTCAGCTATTTATAAACTTCATAAAATTGCCCATCTGTCTGAAAGACGCATGGGCTTAATTTGGGAAATCAGCACATATGGAAAAGCCCCCGAAGTTGACTGAATGTCTGGATAGTGATTTCTGAGAACAACAAAACATTCCTTTTCAAGGTAACCAAAATTATAACTGTAGTCTTGTACGAGAAGACTTGTAACAACAATTCCGTAAGTCATGAATGCTTCCTGTGAGACACTCGAGATGCAGAGAGCAATGAACAAACATACATTTTTTATTTGCCTGCGCAAAATAAAAATCTGCATAAACATATACAACACTAAACAGATAGATGCTTTTGGCAACAGGGCCTTCATTTATGCAGAATAACTAAATTAAATAAATACTAATGATGGCGGAACTGTTTGCCATTACCTAGGAAAGAATCATCAGAAACAAAGGCCGTCAAATTATGTATTATCTCAGCATAAAAAGTATCAAGATTACATTATGATAGATGAATTGCAGCTCTCTTAATAATCATAGAAAATATTCTGTAGGTTTTGGTTTTTTTCACAGAAATAGAATATACCAGAACTTCAAAGGAAATTATTATCTGTTTTACTCCATCAGTGAAACAAGGTCAGAATACCTATTAAAACTCCTTAAACATTTCTGATTTTGTCAGGGTTACCAAATTAACAGGACAGGATAAACCCTTGCTCTTCACGTACAAAGCTTTGAAGGCATTAATTTGCTAACCTCGTTATAGGATCTTCCCTTCTCTAGTCTGTGTTAAGATTTGAAAACTAAACACTTGCTATCAATCCTACACGAAAGAACCAGCCTAGAAAAGACATCAGCATTTCGTTTGGGCAAAGAAAAGAAACAAACTATATAGTTAGTAATCAATTCAACATTCTCCCAGTCATCTCACAAGGAAATCCCATTTCTGACTGTAAGGGCTTTTACAGGCCTTTTAGTAAATACAGTGTTTTACCACCAGAACCCTGGGTTTAAAATTCTCTTACAAGTGACAATCAGTTTCTCTCTTTGGTCATCTCACAGCTTTCCTGATACAACCCACTTTTTTTTGAATTTTATGTGAAGTTCAGTAGCACTGTATGAATGGGAAAATAACCTCTCCTTTATGTTACTGGCAATATACTTGGAATGATATTAGCAGGATCTCAGGCTCATCCATGATTTGCTAAGAGGAGAAAAAAAAAGTGAACAAGATACTACATATTTATTTAAAGGTTTTCTGAAGCTATTTTGTTTAAGATGCATAAAATGTAACTCATCAGATGCACAATGCTATTACCTATTCTTTAAGGATGTTCTAATTTTCCTTGGTGATTATAAGCCTACTTGAAAGCCTACGTTCAGGAAATATATTTTTAAAGTCTGCTTAGGTGAACTCAAATGTTGTAATTAAGGCAGCCTTGACTGTAACAAACTACCATCTTTGGAAAGACTACTAGGATATAAATTCAAAGCTTGTCAAACTTTATGAAACTGCAATTAACTTTGAAAACTTAAAGCTGCTATCTCTTACTGGGTACAATGAGAAGATGTTATCATTTAACATAAGGATAACACTGAATCAACAGTTTCAATGAGAATGATCATGAATGAATTTCAATTTTAAATTAAAAGAAAGTTTCTAAGTAACAGACAACTAATATTTGGCAAGAACCCTTTATGTTGATACTATGGCAAAACCTAGTTGATCAGCTTATGAAAAATAATAATATGTAGGATCTCAGGCTTTTTCTCCTGACACCTAATAACAAAGAACCACTCAGAAAAGAAAATTTGAGCAGTTTAGATGGAAGAAGTCCAAAGCAACAAACTTCAGCTGCTATCCTACATCATCTGACCATGGGTTTTCATCCTGAATATTCAAGACACATATCATCCAAAGATGTAAAAATTAATATCTCCATTATACTACTCAGTGAAGCTGTGGAAGTAATAAATTTAGAATACTAGTTAAGAAATTCCTAATGCAAATGAGAGTCTCATGACATTCATACCATCAATGTTGACATTAAAAAATATCTTGAAACTTATGAAGAAAAATGAAAACTTAAGAAGAAACTTATAAAAGACAAAAAGAAACATAGGGAAATGTGGTGTAAGAACCATCTATTTTCCAATTTTTCAGAAACTAATGTGCATCTTTTCCACAGTTCATTAACTGAAGCTGAAGAAGATAATCCTGAGCTAATTGTTCAAGTCTCCTGTCATATTGTTTAGTGTATTACTGTAATATAATAATGCTTTTTCAAGTGGAAAGTAAACAACTGATATTTCAGAGAAAAGCCCACGTAGAAACCAATGTTTACTCATGTTTAAAAATTTTCTCTCCTGTTTATGAGATCAAATTTGTGTATTCCACATGAAGAATTTTAAAATAATTTAATTTCAGCCATAATTCAATTTAACCCTGAGGAAATGTAAATCAAAGCTGAGATGCATCGTAAAAAATACAAAACAAAAACCCAACACAACTAGAATGCGTTTGATTTGCCACATGAATAAACGTGCTCCTAACATTTTAAGATTACTCAGAGTGAGTATACTGTTTTATATCCAAATTTACTTCAGGTATCTCATGAACCACACTCGATACAAGTATGGCACAACATTTTTAGAAGCTGAGACACAGAGAACACCATCTTGCTAAGTACAGGCTGCCCACTGGTTCCCACGTCAAAAATTCTTTGCATGTTCACACACGAAAGGGATGCAAGCTGTAGGTGTGATGCACAGCCAGCAAGTATTTCACAGGGTGGGCAAGTAAAGAAAGACTGACCCATACAGTCTGGGGAAACACAAACTTTGTATTCTGACTCCACAAGTACTCAAAAGTAAAATTATTTATGCATTATAAGCAAATCAATGAACCTATGTGAAAAGTAAGAATTAGTTTTCAGAATGATATTACATGACTGGGGTTTTCATTTTTACAGCTGAGCTGTGTTTGAGCTGCACGGGTGCAGACAGCATTGGGAGGTGGGGGTAACTCTTAACTTTCTCCCACAGCAGATGGATTCCCAATTAATTCTGTCTAGGTAAAGTGTAAAATTTCAACTATTTGAAGTTCTTCCCACCTTTCCCTTTTTTCTCAATATGGCAATATTCTTTTAAGCCAGAAAATGAAATGCATTTTGAGATGGGCTTCAGATGACTTCAAGACAACCATTATTCTTGGAGCTTAACTCTCTCCAACCTCAGGGCAACCCTTTTTTTTCCCCATTGGTAAAGCCATTCTGTCAAGTCAGAAACTGCTATTGCAAGGTACATCAAGGAGCTGAAGGCAAAATTTTGTAATCTGTAATTTCAGAATAAAACCCCCATAACAGAATTTATAATTTTAAGTAATCCAAATCGAGCATGTGCTATGAAGCACAGAAACTTGGTACTACAGATTCAAATCAGTTTATTCCAACTCATGCTCAGATATCTTTTAGGTTACAGTGTATTTTATTTTGACCGGAAGCAAATCCAAGTTTCACGAAATTCAAATAACAACTTTAAAGGTGCACTGTAGAGGAAATTAAAGAGTAATTTTATAGCTCAATATCCCATGTACAAAAGTGTAAATCCTCTGTTTAGTTAGATCTCTAGTCAACAGACATCCCGAAACTGAATTTGTTTTTTTGACTGGGCCTTTTCCTTTTTTTTTTTTTTTTAAAGCTCCCTTAAAATATGAGACTGACTCTCATGTAGGGTTAAAAATTAAGATATCTTTTTCTGATGTAGTGCATATGCAGTAATATGCTAATATTACAGTCAAACATTACTTCAGAACTTTGTTGCATTAAACTCTGCTCCTGTAAAGGTTTGCTTACCCTCTCAGTGACAAGAACAGCAGAACTCAAGTTGCTGGGATCACTCTGGGTTCCAGAACATTGTATTAAGCAAATGTCAAGCTACTGCAAATTCTTTAGAAAGCAGAAAACATCTATCTTTACCTTTGTATAATTTCTTGACTGCACCAATAGGTTTCCCAGCTGGTAAGGCTGTGCATTTCAGGTCTAACCATCTACAAACCTAATAGGTATGCGGATTCACGCTCACTTTCTTACAAATTATGTCTTATGTCAGTTATGTCTAGCATTGCAAATACCTGCCAACACTGTGGTTGGTGAGGGCACACTGAACTTGACAGTTCAAGATAGCAGTGTTTTCAAGATAGCAGTGTTAGCTCTCTCAAGTTTACAGCTTTCAAATACCTGAGGTATCAGCATCTACATTTGAGATGGCTTTTGGATGACACTGATTCATGGGCAAGTCCTTCTTCTAGGTATTGTGTCTACTGTAAGAATTATGCTGTAATTGATAGGGTCACCAAGCAGCCTTATTACTTACAGCATAGGACAGGACTGGTAAACAAGAGGCAAAACCTGCGCTGGTCTAACAGATACAATATTGCCTCTTATTCTCAGCAGCCTCCCTTCTGTCTATTCTACAGGACAGGACTGGTAAACACAGAGTGCTCTTCTGTGACGAATCTGCATGCTAAAAACTTCACCGAAAGCCCGTTTTACATCACAGGCACAGCTTACTCTTTGCAAGTCACTCCCAGGTTCCCCAGTATCCAGTTACTTTAAAAGACAGCAATATCTGGCCTACCACTTTCAGCTGATTGGACACTTCAGTGAATTGATACAACAAGGCTTTTCACCGCAAACTTCTCTGCCAGAGCTGTGTTTTGGGATACCCAAAATTTAAGGTGGAAGGTGGCAAGGGGAAGGAATAATAAAATACCATGTGCATAAGCTTATGCTTGTTTAATCACCATTTTCATTGAAGTTCCACACAGGTACTAACAGTTTTTTCCTAAAAAAAACCCCAAAAAACCAAAAAAAAAACCCCAAAAAAACCCCAAAAACAAAACAAACAAACAACCCCCCCACACACAAAAAAACCAAACGCCAAAAAACCAAACAAACAAAAACCCCCCTTCCTTTTGTTTCAGAACTAAATCAAGTACCAAGCCTTATCCAAGGACTTTTATTAGCATTTCTTTTTCTATTACTCAATGTTTCGTATTATTAACAATACTCAGCAGTCTGCTTCAGGAAGTTGCAACATGACCCTCAGATCCCACTGTTGGTATAGGAATAACAATGGCCATGTCTCAAAGTTCTTGCCAATTCAATACACAAAATGCAACTCCTCCTGTCTTCTATAAGACTAAGTGTGCTTCAAATTCAATGTTCATTGCTTAGTTTCATGTTGTTTCTTAGCTGTTTCAAAATGAAGCAGATTTCTCTAGTCTGAACCAAATTACTACTGTTCTCTAGAGGAGTCTTTTATACTAAAGTCAGATTGACTTCAGTGTAAATATTGATGTATGCCTATTACAGCAGTAACAAATTGTTTTCATCTGTATAGGAAAAACATAATAAGGCTTGATTGTTCAAATGAATTATTTCAGTTTAGTACTCAGTTAAGGCAAGGAAACACATTTCTGTGCATCATTATTCCATTCCTTTTTAACTGCTATCAATTGCTATATTTATCCTACAATATAGCACACGATTTCAGAAGTTTTTCCTACTGTATAAACTATGGGACTGGCAGCCGGTGATTTCTGAAGTTTTTCCTACTGTATAACTTCCAGTCATGGGACATCTTAGGTAGGCAGCAGAAAGTTGCATCAGCAGAGCTCTCCTAGAATAGATATTTATGCTGTCCAACACAATGCCAGAAAGACAGTCAAGCTAGCATCAGTCCCAAAAGCCATCTCAGAAGCACAGCACCTCCCCCAAACTTATTTCCCTTACTTAACACAATTGTATACTTGTAATGTCACTGGGAACACACACTGTTAGCATATTCATACCTGCAGAAGCCTGTATTCCTGCATTTCTCCTCTCACTGTGGTTTTTTTTGTTTTTTTCCTTTCCTGCCACAGAGGGGTATTCTAATCACAAATAACACAAAATGTTTCAGATCAACACAACATGGAGCACAGCAACAAAACCACCGAAACAAACCCCTCACCATCAAATTAAAACCCCAGTGATTTGTCACAAAATACTGTCATGAAATCCCTTCGACACAATTATTTTTCTGTATTTATAATAAATTGTTTCTCAGCATTCTGAGAAGTCATAAACAGTCAGACACCATCAAGGTCAAGAGCAAGCACGGTCCTCAGCCCCTCCATTTGCCACCACTGCTGCCTCCACACACACCACTGATTGCATCTAGTGCTTATCTGACTTCCTTCCAGCGTGTCAGTTGCCAGATGCAGGCTTCTTTCAGTTCCTACCAAACATTTTACAGTTATTTCCTTGATTACAAAGACAAATATTGGATAGAAACTCCAATAAAATGAACTCCCTCCCCCTCTTTATCCCTCCCTCCCCCTTCCATAGAGAAAGACAAAAAAATGAGAGAAGGTTGTAAAGTGGAAAAAAAAAAATTACTAACAAGGAAAAACAATAGCAGCACCACAAAGATACAAGAGAAATGGCTTACTCACAAAAAAAAGGAGTTCACCCCATCACATGGTCCCCCAGGAACAAAGGGGAAAAAGAATGGTAGAGGGTCCTCCCAATCAACCACAACCGCTCCCCCGCCCCGCATCTGCCCCACCAAACAAAAGAAAACAACGGGAGGACAGGGGCAACCCAAAACCTGGAGAGCTAGTTCGTCCAAATAAGGGGTCATACAGCTGCTGGCTGAGATCAGTTCTCGGCATTGCTTGGGCTGCCACTTCCAACCCTCCACCGCTGTGGGCCAGGGGAACGTCTGCCGAAGTGCTGCCTGTGCCACCCGGGCCCGGCTGCCTCCGTCGTACCTCGGAGCTGCCCGCTTCGGCATCACGAGTCCTAGCGCTCCCAAAGACACTGCTCTAAGTTCTCTTTGGTGCTCCAATCCCCACACGCACACACTTTTTTTTTTTTTGGAGGAGAAGGTTGGTTAGTTTTCAGGGATGAGCAGACACTTGAGGTCAAAAGTTTGATCTTTGGTATATAAAGGTGGAGAATCATTAATATATAAGGAAAACAAATCACTTCTGCAATACTGAAGAGCTCAGCTTAAAAGAAAAGTCATTGAGCAATTAAACACCATGTTGAATAATGGATTCCAAAACTTAAGGAAAGGGACTGACTTAAAGCATTTTCTTTGATTGAGGCTGACTTTCACAATACTAGAACATCCTCTTCTAATTTTCTATTTTAAATGTTGTATATTTTGACAAAAATGGCAATTTTTGGAGACATGAGCTGTCATCATACAAGAGAATTTCTGCCTATAGCAGAGGCTTCTTATGACAAGACAGCCGTTCATACAATATAACCTTCCCCTTCATTTCATCAGAAGAGTTAAAGCCAGCCACGCTTATGATCTGAAGCCACAAATCTGTAAATTGGAATCACAAGGACGTTACATAAACTGTCTGTGAAGAAATATAGGAAATTTCATCTTACATGCTATTTGCTGCATTATTCCTTCAGTGAAAAGCTGTGCCATCTCATACTCTGACAGAGTTGCTCTGCTTTTAGGACGAACTCCCTTATTGTATCATTACTATATAATATGACTAATATAAAATTTACAGAACAGCTTAAAAAAATAATAGATCAGATCTTCCTCCATGTTCACACAAAACAAAGCACATCACTATCACTGAAGTTCACTGACCAGCTAAATTGAGTTCTGATCAAATACTCATAGGTTACTTTTGCACACCAACTTGCACATTTTTAATCTGGGCTGTTCAGAGATCTGGCACAAAGCATATGGAACGAGATATGGGACAGTATGATACTCTCAAATGAGTAGCATTGCAGAAAACAGACCTAAGCAAGGGGACAGAGACAGGAGAACATAACAGACAGTAAAATGAGAGGGGACTGGCTCATTAACATAAAGGAGAAGTTCACAGTTTGTCATTTTCTACCAAAACATCAGTTCATTGCCAGTGACAGAAATTAGTCCTGTCCTGCAAGAAGCTGTTGACTGCTAAGTTCTCAGTTTCTTTTTGGTGGCAAATCTGATAATTTTTTTCCAAACGAAAATACTACCCTATAATTGTTATTGCTAATAAGTTCACTTGTTGGCTGTGGCATTGTTTATTTTTTCTTATAATAGGTGCTGTACCAGTTCAAGAACTACAGAGTAAAGTAAAAATGCTTGGCAAGTTGATTTTACATTCATGGGCAAATGCTGTGTTAGTAACAGTTCACAGGTCTGACTATGCTAATAAAGTAATTAAAACAAAAGAAATAAAAAAAAGAAAAAAAGAAATAAAGGTTGATGCACAAGTCTATCATACAACCTACATGAACTGTTTAACTAATTAATTATGCATATCTACGTCCCCCCAAACTTTTAAAACATTAATTAGAATTTTTAGTACTCCTTTGTAACAGAACCAATGAAAACGTGCTTTTTCATTTTGCCCTTGCCTTTAAAACTGTTGCCCACATTCTACTTCTTTCTGCCTTTTCAGAGATGTCTGCTAACAGTATTTCAACAAGAAGCATCCCATCACCGAAGTCAAACCTGCAAATCAATCCCCTCCCATACTCCTCTCATTTCAAACACCCTTCACACAGAATCACAGAATATTCTGAGTTGGAAGGGACCCAAAAATGTCATCAAGCCCAACTCTTAAGTGAATGGCCCAACAGAGATCTAACCCACAATCTTGGTATTATTAGCACGATGCTCTAACCACATGAGCTAATCTCAGGGTCAAACCCTCCCAGAAAAAAAAGTCACTTTCCACAAGGCTCATTTTCCCAGAAACCAGGATCACAAAGCCAGAGCTGCCCACAAAGCCACTGCAGAGATACCTGACACAAGATATGTTGGTACCTCCAACATAAGCGTTCGTTTTTGTGGTACGTGACACTTTCTGAAACTGATAAGTCTTCAACCTACAGAGTTTGGAATACAAATGAGGTATGGGGATTGCAACCCCAAATCCATCACAAAGTAGAAATATTTTGCACACTTTAGTATGCAAAAGCATGTGCAACATTAAGTTGTTAAATAAAATTTAACAAATTAAATTTGTTAAAAAGCCACAGTACTTGGACCTAAGTTACTCAGTGGAAGTCTCTAGTGTAGATCTGATTGCTATATCAGTGGGGAAGAGTAAAAACGTTCTGAAATTTTAAGTGTCCAAGAGCACACACCATAGGTGTAGCTTCCTTATCCATAGCTTTCTAAGGTAAACTAAGTCATGAGCTTGGCTTTGTGAACGAAGATTTTGAAGGGCTCTACCCGCGCATGCTACAGGCTCACTGATAGGGTAAACTAAGTAGAAGTCTAATATTTGCCTCATGGTTGTATTTCTCCATCCCATTGTGTCATCACTTTTAAGTATAAAAGTTCTCTATAAATTATATAAACAAAGAAATTTTGCAGCTTTGTGTATATACTTAAAAATCTACATTTCCTTATGACTATCCCAGATGACTGTCTATATTCATGTAGTCTTTTATATTAAATCTGACCAAATATTGCACTTCCAAATTTTATAACATTTGCTTACCTTCCTCTTAATACCAAGCCTCTAGTCTTCATTATACTGATATTTAAAAAGGTGCAGCTGTCCTTTTACTTTTATAACATCTAAATGTCATAATTTACAGTGAATATTATGCATGAATTATCTAAAGTTTGGGTTTGATCATAAAAGCCAAAGTGAATATGAACAAAATAAGGGCATGCAAGTAATGCTGCAGATGAACCAGCAAACTGCTCAGTACCTAGCTGTTCACTAAAACATTTTCATCATACATTATCAAAAGTTCCTTAACTGCATTTCTCTATTTATATTTGCATTAGCTAATAAAAAAAACCCTCCATCTTTTACACAGCTTTCAAGTTCCTACTTTTTCTTATTTACTCTATTTCTAATAGAAATAGACTTTTCTAACTGACTTTTCATAAAAACTCCCTTGATGTTTACAAAAAAGGAAGAGTTTGATTAGTAGAACACTTTAGAGAAAAAAGTTATTTAATCACAACTTTTAAAATACCGATGTTACTGAAATATCCCATTTTCACTTTTGACTACCTACAAATGACGTTCAGGTTCCTAACAGAAAACTCTCCTTATAATGTTAAGTTAGGAAATAAGAATAACATACACAATATCCCTTAAATAGTATATAACTGATTTCACAAAACAAAGTAATATCCATTTGTCAGTTTTTTGACATATGAAGCTTCATGGGAAAAAAATACAATAGAGAAAAGTGATATAGATTTATTGCTAACCACTATACTGCCTCAACACTGCAGCAAACTTCTCTCGCAGTGATTCTATGAGTTTTGACAACATCTGACCGCACTTAGACTGAAGCCAGGTTAGGTCAAAAATTATTTTACACTGCTTTACTTCTCTCATCAGTCTAGGAAAAATGCAATGAAAGGGCAAATGAATAACAACAGTAAACTGAACATCTGCTACTTTTAAAATAGATTATGTTATAAACTGGGAGGAGACAGGGATAGATATCAGTCAGCATTTTTTCAACATAAAATAATCCAACTCTATTACAGTGGTCACCTCATGAAAAAGAAAAAAAAAGCACAAGAAAACACCATGTAATCTCAGTTTAGGTTAGAGGATCACAAATACAAGAATTAAACATTTCACATGTGCCAAAATGATTCACCTGACCTGAACTTCAATATTTCTGAATTCTGAGTAGAGACTCCAGCACATTTTCCTCTTCTTATGTTTTCTCTACTTAAAATACACAGTACACCAAATATTGTCAAGTTCATAACTGGCAACCATTCATTAACACATTTCTGATTTTTATTTCAGTAACACCAATAAACAGAAGTAAATCCTCCTACTATAACAGCAGTTCTAGGCCCAGTTCCATATAAGTCTTTCAGTTTTTCAAACTTACATTAAACATTTCCATGCTATATGAACTACTTCTTCCAGCTAAAAAGCATTTCAGTGAAAAGTTAGGTAGCTTTATATAACTGGAAATTAACAAGATTATGGAAATTTTTATAGTGTTATACAAATTAATATTAAATTCTGCTGCTGGCTGAAAATAAGTTAGGGCAGTTAACCTAAAAATAGTAACAGAAGTAACAAATATTCCCTGTTTACTAGCATTAGTTTTTTGTCTAATAATCAGGAAGTAGATAAGCTTTACAAAACATTAACATATTTAAAAGTGCATCATCAACAGTCATTATGACCTTCATAAAAAAAAAATGCTACAGTATTACCATACTGAGCAAGCACAGCCTCGAAAGCTACTATGTCAATAAAAAAAAGTATTTTTCACTTGTCAGGTACCTCATATAACCAACTTACAGACTTTCCTGTAAGTTGTTTACTACTAGGAAATTGTTAGCCTGCAGAAAAATGGTCATGCTGTTTTGCAGTTCTTGTTTTGGAAACTTTCATCCAAGGTCTAGATTTCATCAACACAGAATAGTCAGAACTGTATTCACTTTACAGTTTCTCTTAAATTGCATTACAGACTGAGAGGCAGTTCATCAAAGGACATTGTGAGTAAATCAGCAGATACGAGAGGGCAAGATAGATGTGTGCAGCATTAATCTTTCTAAACCCTGAAATATCAAGTTAAAAATCTTACAAAAATGATTCTGCTGCTGCTGTGCTCTACTATTATTCCTTTCACTCATCCAGGGGCTTCTTGCAACAGTAGGTCAGAAATTTGCTCCTCTAAGCTCCTAGCTGAGCAAAGGTTTTAGGTGAAATATTATAGAGGGTACAATTCTCTCTTTGCTTTCTATCAATCTACTCAGAACAAAGTTGACATACACACTGGCAACAGAAACAGAAAACCCACCCCTCAAACACCAAAGAAAAGTCAAAGGTCTTCATGCTTAAACTTCTAAGAGAGATCCTGGAATTTGAAGAAAAACTATTTCCCAGTTCCATATCCTTATCACAGACGAATTTTACCTAAGGAATTTTTTAAATTAATTTAAGAAACTTCAGGAATTCACTTTTTGTGTTGCATTCAAGAAGCAATAATGGCAGAAGCCATTATGTGATTGCAGTTTTCTTAATTTCACTATATGTAAATGATGTAAACTTGGATCAACTATTCTAAAGCACTTTTTTCACATTCCATTCAAAAGAGTTGCATTTCTTTGTATGGCTATTTTGTACTAGTATTTTTGAAGCTGTCTAGCTCAATAAAATTCCAGGAACAAAATCTAATGAGTTGCATCCCAAATGGTCAAACATAATACATTTTCAGAATAAAAGAGAAGTGTAAGGAAAAAAGGGGAAACAATAAAATTTGCAGTATTTCAGAAATAATATATTCAAAATACTCTATTAATGAGGGCTAATGAACAGCTCACAGACTCTTCCCTTTGACATGGAATTCAGTATTCATGCCAAGTAAAACAAAAGCCATTTATAAATGTTTATTCCTCCTCACAATTAAACAGTACTTCCAGGCAAGCAGTCCACTAGGTCTGGTCTCCTCTCTCTTTGCTTCCCTTTAGTTTCTGTATAGACCACACTGCACTATAAATTTTAAGTTAAAACAAAACCAGTTGGGCCTTACCTCTGTCGCTGAAGTCATCCACCAGAATGATTTCCGCTATCAGGCTGTCTGGAGTGCGGTTGATAATACTGTGTATTGTTCTCAAGAGTGAAGTCCAGCCTTCATTATGAAATGGGATAATTATGCTAGTATTTGGTAGTGTTTCCAAGTACACCTTGTGCTTACAGCTGGAGAGGCAAGAAAATAATTGTATCAGCATAACAAAAATATGAGTTGGCCTACAGTGTCATCCATTTGAGCCATTCAACCATCATGGTTTCGGGCATAAAAATTCAACAGTAAAATCAAGCAGTACTTTCATGTGACAATAACCAGTTAATTTAAAACATTTATATTGCTTACAACATAGAATAAATTTGAACAATGACAAAACTTAAGCAGAATGAGTGAAAAATTTAACTGGCTGGAATTCTCTTCCTTTGCTGGAAAGTTTTCCCTACAAAATGACAGAGGACATATCTTCTACAACACCATTTCCAGAAAAAAACCCACCCTCTTATCAGAAAAAATTACAAAACATAATATGAAGTAAAAGAAAATCTGAAGTGATCCTTTTTTTGTCAATAGCAAAGATTGTAAAAACAGTCTATTATACCAGGAGACAAAACTTGAGAAAACAATTCAGTATTATCTTGGATGATATGTACTTAAAATATGAAAAACAACAACATCCACAAATACAACTCCAACTTCACATCTCTATATCCAAAATGATTGCTGGTATTAAATATTGAGATAAAACACAATTCTGAAAACACAGACTCATAAACAAGGAAATGCAAACAGCCTTTCATTTTTCAAAGGAAAGTACTATACATTCAAAATCTTAATTGCAATTTGGTTTCTCCCAATATCCAAAAATATTTTATGACTGAAGTTTAAGTTACTGCAATTTATAGGACCTCATCTTTCACGTTTTGTTGAAAAAGGGGAAAAGGGGACACATTCCTCTGTTATTAACAAAGCCTGGCATTTTCACCTATTGGGGACAAAGTAACTGAATGATTTCTCACCCAAAAAACTATGTCACACCCCGATAAAGGTATCCCTACAACCAGAAACATGTCATCTTTGCAATAAACAACCAAAATAATATTATATTAAAAAAAAAAAAAAGGAAAAAAGTTTGGACCTGCAACTTCTAGGTTTAAAAAAACCAGAAATATCTTTGCTCCTTGTCAGAAAGAATAACTATGCATAAACACTGCTGTAAGTTATAACTTTGATTTACCTATATTTGCAGCTTAGTTTGCATTTCCTCTTTTTAAATGTCACTTAGAAATCAATATTTATCAATTTATTGTACAGCTACCACACAGATGAAATGTTCCAAAGATATAATAAAGCCTCATAGCTACTACACTTTTATTTGGAAAATATTAACTGTTATGTAGCTATGAATAAACTATCTAGTTCTTAGATGCTTTCAAAAAAAAATTAAATTTCTAATTCAGACTTTTCTTCCTAAAACATGGTGATGATTTAATGACAAGTCATTTTCAGAAATAACAACTTCTGAAACTTTTTAATAAACAGCTTGTTGGTAGAAGATATACACACACTGGAAGAAGGACAGCTGCTTTGTAAAAATGTAAAGTGCTGGAGAAAACAGTGCTCATTACCTAGTGACAGGAAAGTCCAGGTATATATTCAAACATTTTCTAGAGAAAAAAATCCACAGCAGCAACAGAATATAGAAAAAAAATCTTTTTCTTATCAGTAGGAACAATTACAATAAATGAAGTCAATTAATAATATGTAGCTCTCTCAGTTGGCAAATTAAGAAAGGCACCTACAAAAAGCAACACCTATTGTTGCCAGCTGTTTGCCAACAGTGATGTTTCTTGAACTAGAACAAATGCAACTACCATATATACATGTAACTCCCACACTATTCTCGAAAGTGAAAGTTGTTTCTTCAGCATTGTCAAATCCCAGTAAATACGATTTTAAAGCTAGTAAGTTTTCATCTCCATAAAACCTCAAGCCAAAAAACCCAAAACACCACACAAAACCAAGCTGATATCTTCAGCTCAACTCACAGAATCCCTTACCAATACTTTCTTTCTCATTGCTGACTTCCACAGTGACACATTTGTTGTTATTGTTTCTAGTTACTCTGTAATTGCAGCGTTTCTTATCAGACATGCACGCTGTGCTGACAAGCCTGTTCTCTTTCCTCCTAGCAATCTGAAGATATAACTAATAAACGAGTTACTTCTAGGGATATCTCCTCCACCCCTAAATACACACATACACAAAATAACTGTTCGCACTCAGTCAGAGATGACCATGCAAAATAAGTGAAAAAAACTAGCTTATCATTACTCCATATGGCAAGCTAGCTATTAAACCCAAATAAATTACTTCTGTAGTATAATCCTACTTCATGTTGGTTATAAAGGCTAACTGCAAAGTCAATGTTTGTTTAAATTTAAACAGTGTGTAGTTTAAATTTTTGGTTTTTTAGCCATGCACTCATGGCTAAAATGCATTTTAGCCATTTAATTTAAAATGCAGAACTTTTCAGACAAAGTTTAGTCAAATAACTGCTAGTCTTTTGGTTGTACTTTTCCAAACAAATTGCTGCCATCAAAAGAGATGATTTCAAGCCTTTGAAAAGCAGAGTCATTTATTTCTAGAGTGCAATATCCAAACGCCTGAATCCATATGTTAGGAGGGGATAAGGCAATGAACAAACAACAGTATATATCTAGGCCTTACGGCAGGAATACTATTCAAGGGGGTGAAGAACATGACAACTGAAACTAGAAAAGGACTCCTGCCCAGGAGAAGCCTTTTTTTGCATAACCTTAATAGAATACTACAGATTGGCCATATCTAAAGATATGTCTTTTCCTGTTAGTAGTCCAAGCTGGCAGGGAGGACATTGATGGAAGAAGTGCCAGAATAATTATAAAAGACTTTAAAGC
>VYXB01002626.1:241-13068 GCA_013397135.1 Pachyramphus minor
GGATTTTTTTCCCCTCATCCCCAAGATCACCCCAAAGCTGAGGGATTTTTCCCCCTCATCCCCAAGATCACCCCAAAGCTGAGGGATTTTTCCCCCTCATCCCCAAGATCACCCCAAAGCTGAGGGATTTTTTCCCCTCATCCCCTAGATCACCCCAAAGCTGAGGGATTTTGAGCTGGGATTTTTTTCCCTCATCCCCAAGATCACCCCAAAGCTGAGGGATTTTGAGGTGGGATTTTTTTCCCTCATCCACAAGATCACCCCAAAGCTGAGGGATTTTTTCCCCTCATCCACAGGATCACCCCAAAGCTGAGGGATTTTTTCCCCTCATCCACAGGATCACCCCAAAGCTGAGGGATTTTGAGCCGGGATTTTTTCCAAGGACATGGAAAACTAACTTGTGTCAGTTAAACCCAAGCTGGTTCAGAGCACTGAGGAGCCACAGGGAACACCTTGGAGGGCTCCTGGTGAGGAACCAGCCTGAGATAATGAAGGGATTTGGTAAATTGGGATAAATCCCTGCTCTTCCCATTGCCTGTTTCCATAACACTGATCTGTTTTCATTCCTCAGACTGAAACTGAAACGAGAGCAGATGTTTCATCTCCCTGGATTTGTACAGAATTTGCCACTCAGAGCTCAATATAAACAAGAAATGCTGCAACACTTCTACAAACCATCACTTTTACCTTTAAATTTACTCTTTAAAAAAAAATAGTTATTTTTTTAATTTAACTAGTATCAGCTGTGCTGGTGAGACTGAGCACTGACAATCTCCGTGGGAAACTTTGCACGGGGCTCCTCAACCTGCTGGATGGAACAAAGCTGCAGCTCAGTGCATCCCAAAGGAAGGAAAAGGGAAGAATCCAGGAGGGAAAACTCTCAGTGGGATGTAGGACATGTCCATGGAAGGGGCTGCTCCTTTGAATCCCTCTGAAACATGGAATGGAGGAGAGTTGACAGAGGGCTGGAGCCAGGCTGGGAGAGCTGGGGGGGTTCCCCTGGAGAAGAGAAGGATCCAGGGAGACCTGGGAGCCCCTTGCAGGGCCTGAAGGGGCTCCAGGAGAGCTGGAGAGGGACTGGGGACAAGGGATGGAGGGACAGGACACAGGGAATGGCTTTAACTGAAAGAGGATAAATTTAGATGGGATATTGGGAGTTGTTGGCTGTGAGGGTGTGGAGGGATTGGAATGGATTTCCCAGAGAAGCTGTGACTGCCCCTGGATCCCTGCAAGTGTCCAAGGCCAGGTTGGAACAACCTGGGACAGTGGAAGGTGTCCCTGCCCATGGCATGAGATGGGTGGGGTGAGATGATCTGTAATGTCCCTTCCAACCCAAACCATCCCAGGATTCCACAATTTCACTGCACTCCCCAAACCATTTCTCCCCAGAATTCAGGTTCTTCCTCTCATTTTCAAGGTAACTCATTTTCCAAAGGCAGGACTATGAACCAGCTGAAGGCCAGTTGGTTCTCCAGCAAAACTCACTCCAGGTGACACCATGAGGGTTAAAAAAACCCGGCTTAAAAATCAACCTGGAGCTCCTGTGGGGAGGGACGGGGGGGTGTTGGAGCAGCTGGAGTGGGACAGGACGGGCAGAGGGAGGAGCAGATCCAATAAGGGCACTCTGAGGAGAACAGGAGTCAGTTTGTCACATCCTTGGACCCAACCCAGGCTCAGAGTCCTTCCCAAACCACCTCACTGCACAACAAAGCTGCCCCTTCCCAGATGTTTGGCCTGTCCACACTTCAGGCAACATCCCTCAGTTCCAGCTTTCCTTGGAAACACAAAGCCCTGGGGTCAGGTCCTTTCTCACAGCCCCTCAGTGACTCCACAAAGCTGCAGCAGCTCCTCTGGATTTCTGCCCTCGGGCATTCCCAGGGATTTATCCCCCCAGGGATGAGCAGCCTCCAGGCCAGGCCCAGCAAAGACATTCCCAATTCCCAGAAAAGGAGATAAAGTGTCCAATGCTGAGCCTGGAGCCAGGCAGGACAACTGGGATACAGCTCTGAACTCAGCCCAGGTTCCCAGCTCTTGAATTTCCCTTCTAGACCTTTAAAAACCCACCAAAGCCAACTACTAATTCTCTCCTCTCCCCCCCAAAAAACCTAGTTTTAATGGTGAAAGTGTATTTAAGGCTTGTCTTCCTTGGGCAAAGAGGCTGAAACAGGGATTGAAACACATATATAAATAAACCCAGAGATTTTCACTGCATCCTGCCACTTGCAAACACCCATTCCCAAGAGATTGTTAGGAAAATTAATCAGTAGACAACAACTGGCATTAAATACCCAGAGCTGAATAATTCCCTCGTGTCCCAACCCTTGCAGAGGAATTTCAATGCATCAGCCAGGCTGAGTGATCCCCAGGGATTGAGGATTGGGAATCACAGCCAGGCTGAGTGATCCCCAGGGATTGAGGATTGGGAATCACAGCCAGGCTGAGTGATCCCCAGGGATTGAGGATTGGGAATCACAGCCAGGCTGAGTGATCCCCAGGGATTGAGGGTTGGGAATCACAGCCAGGCTGAGTGATCCCCAGGGATTGAGGATTGAGAATCACAGCCAGGCTGAGTGACCCCCAGGGATTGAGGATTGGGAATAATCTGCTCCATCACCCACTGGGATGGCTGTGATTTGAGTTCAAGGGACAGCAGGTAGGACAGGACCCACAGCTGGAAAGTTTCCCAGCTGCTGGAGAAATTTTAGCTGTTCAGTACCACATTTTCCCTATTTTCCTCTGGTTTCCTTGCCCTGGTTTTAAGGCCAAGCTGCCCCAACTCATCTTTGCCCCTCCTTGGCTGTCAGAGGTTAAAAGGAATCCATGGGATTATTTTCCTTGCGACACAGAGCCTTCACCATCTGAGACAAATTTGGCTCTGGCTTGGCAGAGCTTTGGCTTTGACAAACAATCTCACCACCTGATCCCAAAAACGCTGGGGGAGGGCCTGGCTGAAGCCATTAGCCCTCCTGTGTGCCAGGTTTTGGGAATCTCAATATCCCCAGGCAGCAAAAGAAGCGGCTTCACTTCCAGGAGCGCTGAGCTGGGGACTGCAGGAGCCTGGGACGACTGGGAGCTACTGGGAGTGAAGCAGCCACTGCTCTGGGGTGGGTTTGGATCCCTTGGGATGGAGGGATCTGTAGAGATGCTGCAGAGAAGGGGGGGGATTAATCCCAATTTTGCAGAATTTCAGCCCCAGGAGGCACAAAAAAAGAGTGAAAACACAACACAAGTCCTGTAAGCAAATCCCAGAGTGGATCCAACACAGGATTAGACAATTTAATAAGTTATTAAATTAGCAAGTCCATCAGGAGCTGTTAAAAACTGCAGCCTGGATGCAAAATTCCTGGATACAGGAATGTCTTAAAGTGCTGATGGCCAAAAGCTGGAAGGTAACAACCATCAGTGTGTCTTTATCCCTAAACTGGGGATGGTCTAGGGCAGAAGATTGATCAAAAAAGCCCATTTTCATATATATATCCAAGGATTTTCTATTTTTCTAAGACACAGAAACCTCATGCCCGGCTGAGAATCCAGAAATACACATTTAAATGCAGAGTTTGGTCCAACTTAACACATTCAGCACCATCCACTCTGTTTAATCCCTCCTGTCCAGGACCATGAAAAAGGAGATGAAAGGTGTTAAAAATGCTTCATCCAGCTGAAAAATCTCAGTCAGAACCTCCCCAAGGTTTGCACACTCAACACTTGGCTCATCCTTTATCAGGTTCTATGAGCCCCCACATTCCAACCCAAAATCTCTCACCCTGCAGCAACAAAAAAGAACAAAAACAGGGGTTTTACCATCAGAATTCCTGCCCTAATGACCAACTGGGAACACTCAAAATGGAATTCACCACCCTGAGTGTTCACTCCTCTTATAGTCAGTGAGGATTTACCTGCACAGAGCAGCTGGAATTCATCCCATCCTCAAACACCACCTGAGATCAATTGGATCAATTGGGGTTTTTTTCCCCATCCTCTTTTTTTTTGTTGTTGGCACTAATTGGCCCATTTTCAACCCAAAATCTCACATTTAAGCTCATTAGCCAATAAAAGGGAACAGAAATAGATCTTTTCCCAGGTAATTCCTGCCCTGGTGACCAACTGAGAACATCCAGGATGGAATTCACCACCCTGAGTGTTCACTCCTCTTATAGTCAGTGAGGATTTACCTGCACAGAGCAGCTGGAATTCATCCCATCCTCAAACACCACCTGAGATCAATTGGATCAATTGGGGTTTTTTTCCCCATCCTCTTTTTTTTTGTTGTTGGCACTAATTGGCCCATTTTCAACCCAAAATCTCTCATTTAAGCTCATTAAGCAACAAAAATTGATGTTTTTACTGTGTAATTCCTGCCCTAGTGACCAAGTGGGAATATCCAGGATGGGATTCACCAGCCTGAGTGTTCACTCCTCTCATAATCCCTGAGGATTTACCTGCACAGAGCAGCTGGAATTCATCCCATCCTCAAACACCACCTGAGATCAATTGGATCAATTGTGGTTTTTTGCCCTACCCCTTTTTTTGCATTAATTGGCCACACTTGGGAGCATTGAGGGGATTTGGGGAGTTTTGGGGGAGTTTTTGCTGCCAGGAGCTCTGGGAGCAAGAGAAACCTCTGAGGGGAATGAGAACTGGTGTCACAAACAGGGACATCTCCCAGACCCAGGGTTTGGGAGGAAGAGGTCAAGGTTATCGTGGCCCTGCAGGATTTAATCCCTCTAAAAGCACTGCCAGCAGATCCCTTTAAATGGGCCTTCCCTAAACTTCTTCTGCATAAATTCCTGCTGTGAATTTCTTGGAAACAGATTATCCAAGGGCTAAATTTCTCTCCAGGGGTTCAGAGCACACGCAGGTGAATTCAGGACAGTTTGTCCTCCTCTCCTGCTCTCCCAGACCAGGTGCAGCTGGAAGGGCTGGAAGCTCCTCCCTGGGCTCCCCACTTTTGGGATCAAGCCCCACCTGCTCCTCTCCCCCAATGTTTATCCCCCTCAGCTCCCCTGTGCTGTTTCCTGCCAGAAAAATAAAATTCCTCGTGGGGAGGAGATCTAAGAATGTTGTTTTCATCCCTCTCCTCGTTCAGAGAAAGCAGAAATAGCCAAGCAGGGAAAGGGGAAACAACAACATTATCCAGAGGCTGGGCAGTCAGTTTTGGTTCATTTTTTTCCCCTTTTCCCTCATTTTTTCCCCCCTTTTCCCTTTCCTTTGCCCCCACAGGAGGCCAGGGGGTGGGAGGATGGTGTTCTCTGGTATTTCCACATCCCTGGCTGATGTCCCAGCCACTGAAGCCAACCCCAGATCTCCCAGGGGAGGTCACATCCAGCCTCGTTTGTGGGGCTCATGTTCAGCACTAACACTCTCCTTTCTGGCAGCTGCTCCAAGAGCTGCTCCAGGCAAAAGGGTTCCTTGGAGAGGATCGGGGGCACTGGAGGGCCCAAGGTAAGGGAGGGCTGGTGATCACCTTCCTGGAGAGCAGGAATCACTGCTGGGAAGTGGGAAGGAGGCGCAGGAAGGAGAGGGCTCAGGAGGAAAAGGAAATATGAAAATATTACAATTCTAGAATGGTTTGGGTTGGAAGGGACGTTAAAGATTGTCCAGTTCCACCCCCTGCCATGGGCAGGGACACCTTCCACTAGCCCAGGGTGTTCCAACCTGGCCTTGGACTCTTCCAGGACTGCTGAAAGGTCTGACTGAAACACCAAACCAAGCAGTTTAAGGGCATAAACCAAGTTCCTTTTCTGCAACAGACTCTGCAGTTGAGCACCAGGGACAGAAATTCGAGCTTCATTCCAGCCCTGCTGATGGAACATCCCCTCCCTGCACCCTGCAAGGGCTGGGGGGCAGAATTAAGAGATGAAGAGATTAATCAAGAACCTACAGGGGTCCTACAAGAAGGCTAGAGGGGACATTCTACAAGGACATCAGGTGATAGGACAAGGGGCAATGGCTTTGAGCTGCTGGAGGGTGACTTGGGAGATTGGGAGGGAATTTTTGGCTGGGAGGGTGGGGAGGGACTGGAATGGATTTCCCAGAGAAGCTGTGGCTGCCCCTGGATCCCTGGAAGTGTCCAAGGCCAGGTTGGAGCAAGGTGGGGTAGTGGAAGGTGTCCCTGCCCATGGCAGGGGGTTGGAATGAGATGAGCTTTAAGTTCCCTCCCAACCCAAACGATTTTAGGACCCGATGATCCCGTAAGTCCAGTCTAACGTGAGACCTGCAGCTGCCACGCTCTGATCTGGGATCAGAGCACCAGCACAACCCAGTGTTGATGCCAGGCCTGCAGCCAAGGCTGGCACAGCTGAAGAATGCCCCAGAGAGGGACTCAGGAGCTGCTGGAGCCTCGGCACGTGCGGAGCCAGAGCTGGGTCAGCCGGGAGCTCCTGGGGATGTGGAATTGCTCAGGGGCAGGAGCAGATCCAGGGTGGAGCTCGTTGGCAGCACAGGGCACTGCATGGGGTTGGTCAACACTGAGGTGGCACCATGGGATGGTGCAAGATTGAGATCCTGAGCCCTGTTTTTCAGGAATGGAGCTGTCCTCCTTCAGGTGAGGGGTCATTGGGGGATTGATATTCAAATGGTCTCTGTTTTCCTGCACTCCTGCAAGGGATGGTTTGTTCAAGCCCTGCCTCTCCCCACCCTCCCTGCTGGTTCCCTCAGGTCCAGATGGACCCTGGCAGGGATGGAAGGAGCAGGGATTTGTTCTGTGCTGCCCTGGACAAGATGTTCCCTGGAAAATCCCTGGCTCCACTGCCAGTCCTGGAGCACAGCAGGGTCTGTCCAACCTCGACTCCTCTGGTGATTAACTGTGCCCCAGGCCTGGTGCATTGCACAGGACAAGTCCTGTGCTTGGGATTTGCATCCTTTGCTTTTGGATTTTCTGGCCTTTGGGGCTCCCTGGCAGGTGAAACCCCGTGCTGGGCTCAGGACATCGTGACCCCACCACTTGACTCTGGAGGCTGGAGCTTCCCCACCAAACACATCCCTCACTCCCTGAGAGCTGCTCTGAGCTGGGGTTTGGACTGGGAGGACCTGGAACTCCATATTTCAGTGCTGCCCTAAAGCCTCTCCTTCATGGAGTGACAGAGCAGAGTAAATACAGATAAATAATGTTTATTCCCCTCTAATTTGGGCAATGCTGGGTTTTCTCAGTGCTCACATAATCTGATTCCCTTCCTTAATTCACTGCTACCTCTGTGCTCGTTGCCTCTGTCTGCCTGCAGTGCCTTGGCACAAAAACACACAAAAACACCACCAAAAAAGTCCTTTGGGGGCAATTTGTTTTGGAAAGAGGAGCTGAAGAGTGGGGGGAGAGCAGCGAGTGAAACTCATCCTGCCCTCAGGGATTCCATTGAACTGAACAGACATTATTTCAACCATTAGGGGGGAGGAAAAAAGAGGTTGGAAACCTAATTCCTTTCAGGTTAATGCTGGAAAGGTTTAAAAATAAATAAAGCTGAAGTGCCAGTTGGCCCAGCTGGAGATCCAGGAATGAAGCACTGCCAGGAGCTGTGCTTTGCTCAGGGCACCACAGTGGGGAAGGGGATGAGAGGCAGGAAGGTCCTTTCATAGCAGGAGGCCCTGAACTGGTGGCCAAGGGTGGATCCAGGCAGGGGAAAAGCAGATCTGAACCCCTCCTGCTGCTGGGGCTGCAGCTCACCTGGGATGTGGGACTCCCCCCTGTGAGGGACAGGCACCCAATTCCCTCCCTACCCCGGCAAATGGGAGCCCCAGGGATGTGGAAATGATGGCAGGAATTGGGGTTTGGGAGCTCAGGTGCTGAGCAGAGCTCTCTGCCTGCCTCTCCTGCCCACCCACACATCATGTCCCTCACCCCAGCACGGATTCCCACCTCAGCCCTGGTGTTGGTGGGAATGGCCCTCAGGAGGTGTCTCACTGCTTTTAAAAATGGGGCTTCTCAGCACCAGAATGGGCCAAACAACTGCAGAGGGGACGAGGACAGAAAGTGAAAGGAGGAGGCCCAAGATGAAGGAGAGGAGGGAAGTGTTGGTGTGAGGGGGAAGGAAGAGCTGGATGGATCCTGCTGAAGGAGGACTCTGGCCACAGGCTGGGGAAGCACCAAGAGGTCACTGCACAAGCTGCTCTGCTCCCTGCCTGCTTTTCCCAGCTTTCCAGAGGGTAAATGAAGTTGGTGGGAGCCCAATTCCCAAACCACCCCCTGCCCCAGGACAGCAGGATGGCTCTGGGGACCAGGGACCCTGCTCTGGAGCTGCAGAGGGATGAACACCCAGGGGCTGTGCCAGCCCTTCCCAGAGCTCTTCCTCCTGCCCTCACACACAGATCTCCCATGGAATCACAGAATCCTTCAGGCTGGAAAACACCTTTAGGATCCTCAAGTCCCACCATCAACCCAACCCCACCAGGTGCACTTTTAAACCACATCCCAAAGTGCCACATCCCTGTGTTTTCTGAACCCTTCCAGGGGTTGGGGACTCCACCCTGCCCTGGGCAGCTGTGCCAGGGCTGGGCAGCCCTTTCCAGGCAGGAATTTTTCCTCATATCCAACCTGAACCTCCCCTGGCACAACTTGAGGCTGTTTCTCTCGTGGGATGAAGGGATGATCCAAGGAATTTTGCTGGGAGATGCTCAGGAGGATGAGCTGAGTGCAGCCCCTGTGGGCTGGGATGTCTCAAGGAAAACCTGTTTGGATTATGGGACAGAGGCCACCCAAGGAATGCATTTTCCTTCTTTCCTCATGGGAAAGTCCAACCTGCACCTCCCAAACCCGAATCCCTCTCTCAGTGTCCTCTCCTGCTTCTCAAAACTCGAGGCAGTGATTCATTTTTTTATTTTTTTTTAAGCCTTTCTAGGAATTTCCAGGGATTTGGAGTTCAGCCTTTTCCTCACGTCCCCAGAATGATCCTGACACGAGCCAGATGTTTGCAGTCACTGGGCCAAGGATGCAACAGGGCTTCCTTAATGCTCTCTGACACGTATTCCCATGGTTTCCTCCTTGGAAAATACCAATAACAAGCACAGGAGAAACATCTCTATCAAATCATGAGATCAGAGCTCCAGAAAAACAAGAACAGGAGATCAGAATTCTACAAAAAGAGGATTTTTTTGCTTTAATTCCTCAGCAGAAGAGCAGGGGGGTTATAAAGCAGAATATTCCTGGTGGGAATGTGCTTGGGAGGGTGATACCAACAGCCTCTCTCCAAATTCCCAGAAATAGGATTTTCTTGCTTGTCTAAAACCAGGTCAGTACTATTAATGACAGATTCCCAGTGGGGTGTTCAACTGAAAGGGATTTCAGACAGCAGTTAAAGGAAATATCTATGAAACAACACCTGCTATTAAGCAGCAAGAATTAATCACCAATTATTAAGTAGTAATTGTAGCAAACCCCATTCTGGTGATTTTGGTCCCTGGATACCCATAATTAGAGCCCCACTGTCACACCTCAGAGGCTTTGGATGCTCCAAAATAGACATAATTAAACAAAAGACAGATTCATCCACAGAAATAACGAGTTTTGTATCATTTTTCTAAGCCCAAACATCCAAATATCTTTGTTTTGCTTTCAAATCAAGCCCAAACAAGCTTTTCCTCCAGTGCTTGTGAAACAGTCAGGATGGCTACAACATCATTAAATTCCCACCAGGTGCAGCTGGAGAGGGAAAGGCTGAATATTCCCATTATTTGCCATGAAAGGGAGAGGAATCCCAGGTTTTCTGAGCGGGGCAGAGGTGAGAAAATCAGATATTCCCGAAAAATCACACTTTGTTTCCCTGGAAAGACACAGGGATGGTGCTGGTGTTGGGCTCTGGCTCTCCAGCCTTGTCCAAAGGCACAGCCCAGACCAGAATTGGGATTTCAGGATAAAGGTTTTGGAGTTTAATGTTCCCTCCAACCCAAACCATTCTGGAATTCTGTGATCTAGGGACAACTGGGCTTGGTTCCCTATAAAGATCCTACACTGAGGACATTCCCACTTCATCATCCGGAGCCCTTTATATCCCACCTGCCCCTGCACTCCTGGAATGCTTCACACTGGGGAAATCCTCACCCTTCTCCAGGCTGGGATAGCCCAATATTCATCATCCAAAGGGAGATGTGGAGGTGGCTCCAAGTTCAGGGAGCCCAGAGGGCACTTGGAACAGCAGAGCCAGGGTTTGGGATCTGCTGTGGGGTCAGGCAGCTCCTGGCAAGGCCCTGCGAGCTCTCCCCGGGTCAGGAAAACAGCCAAGGACATCCAGGACAGGAGAACAGCCCCAGCTGGGAGTTCACAGGGATCTTGTCCTGCTGATTTGGGGTTGAACCCAAGCTCCCTGGGGAATTCCAGGTGTGTGGCTGGGAGTTTGGAATGTGACTCCAGGTGAGACCCTTCCTGCCTCAGTTTCCCCCAGGCACCTCAAACCTTCCCACCTCTCCTTGGTTTCTCTCTTTTGGCTCCTCTGTTCCCTGTGTAGATGTTTTGTGGGAGCGGGAGGAGAGGGAAAGGCAGATTTCAGAGCCACAATCAGCTGCAGGAGCATTAAATCCCCTTCCAGTGGTGGTGGTGGGGGGGAGCTCTGCTTGCAGCAGGAATGAAAAATCAGCTCCTGCAGCCCAAATTTCATCCTCCCCTTGGACAAATCCTCGGCCTTTCTGCTCAGAGGCTTCACTGAATTGCCAAGGCAGCTGCTCCAGGTCAGGCTGGGATTAGTTCCCTCTTTTTTTTTTTTAAATTTTTCTGTTATTTTGTTTGGTTGTTTTTTTCCCCTCGTTCTTTTTGTGGTTTTGTTTTGGGGTTGTTTTTTTTTGGGGTGTGTGTGTGTTTTGGGTTTTTGTTGATGTTTTTTAATAATTTTCCTGGTTTTTTTCTCCTTCCAAAGCACCAGCTGTCCACCTTAAACAGGCTGCTGAGCCCTGCTTGGGGATCAGCACCAGTCACTCTGTGGCCTCACGTAGCCCACGGATTTTGGGAGAGAGGCAAAGTCTTGGCACAGTTTCCCTGCTGCATCTCAGAGACCTGGGACAGCACAAAGCCTCCAGGTCAGGCTGACCTGCTCCCTTCCCTCCCAGTGCCAGACATCCAGATGCATCCAGCCTCTGATTCCAGCAATTCCCTTCTCCAGAGGCACGTGGAGGTGGAGCAGAGCTGGTGAACCCTCCTTCTCCCCCATGTGGAGAAGTCCAGCTGGAAGCAAAACTCATCCTTTGATGTCCATAAAGGAGCTCGGGGGATTCTCCTGGGATATTTCTGCAGCAAATGGTCAATCCCACATCCCTCCCTGCTGCCCCACTGGGGATTTGGGATCTCCTCGTGCCAGGTCACGTCTGCTGGTGGGATTTGGAGCGTGGAGAGACAAGGAATGCTGTGCCAAGGCTGGGGGCCAGGCAGGTACGGGCTGGATGCCACATGTCCCTCTGCTCCGTGTGCCAGCAGCCACAGCCCAAAGCTCAGAAACCTCCCAGAGCTCCGAGTGGGAATATCTGTTCCGTCTGGGATGCACCTCCACGGGCTCCCCTGGGGGACATGTGGGTCATGTCCTAGTGACTGATGTGGGCACAGGGCTGAGGGACAGCAGGGACAGATGCCAGCCTGGATTTGGGCAGGGAAATGGTCCCTCAGTGGGAGGAGCTGCCTCTTCTCCCCACGTGTCCCTCGGGGATTAATTCCCTTCTCGGACACCTCCCTTCATTTATGGCCTCGGGCAAATCATTTCATGCTGGGAAGTGTTTTATCTCAGTGCATTCCTGAGGATTTGACACCAGTCATGGAATCATTAAGGCTGGAAAAGCCCTCCAGGGTCCTCAAGCCCATCCTCTGAGTGACTCCCCAGTGCCCAACGACCCAGAGCACCGAGGGCCACGTCCTCACCTTGGTTCACTCCATGAACAGCTTTGGGTCTCATCCTCTGCCTCAAACGGGGCCAAAAACCCCACCTGCTGCAAGGGGAAGGCACATCTCATCCCAAAATTCCCATCTCATCCCAAAATTCCCATCTCATCCCGAAATTCCCGTGCCAGGCTTTTATCCCGGTGATTAAGGGCTGCCCACCACACACATGGCGATATCTCCCGTTGGACACCCCCGAAGGTGCCGAGGAAAAGACGACGCAGACAGTGAATAAATCCAGCTCTGCCCATCCCAAATGTCTGGGACCTAAATCCTGGGACTGCAGGACATGGATTTCCCCAGGATTGAAGGAAGGTCCTAGTGCTGGGATGCTGGAAAAAGGAGCAGAGGACACATCCCAGCCCAGGAGACATTCTGATTTCTGTGGATGCACTTTCCCTTTTTTCCACAGTAGGAAATTTCCCCCCCATTTTTCGGGAAGCTCTGCTGCTTCCCGGGATTTTTGGATATTCAGCCAAGTCCTTGGAGCATTTCCCATGGATAACACCTGCTGGAGAAGGCAGGGAAGGGACTCCAAGAAGCAGAATTCCCCCGGACACTCAGAGCCCTCTGCTCCCGAGCCAGAGGACACGGATGGATCCTGGAGAGCAGCTCAGATTCCCAGGAAAACCAGCTCTCCCTTCCCTCTCTGTCCATTCTATTGCCTGAGAACACTGACAGCAAAATTCCTGTAGAACAAGGGAGTTTCCAAAGGAAAATCCCCCAAACCAACCCAAACACTTGGTTTTATATTATTATAAATAATTGATTTTCTAGAAATAATGTATTTATATTCTTTATAAGTAATATAAAATATTATACTATAAAATTATAATAAATAATAAAATACAAAATGGTGTTATTTATAAATAATAGAAAATATTACAATTATACTATAAAATTATAATTAATAAAATAAAAATAAAGATATATTATTTATGAAGTTTACAAATTTAAAAATTATAATATAAAAGTATATTAAATA
>VYXB01002626.1:13207-31349 GCA_013397135.1 Pachyramphus minor
AATAAAGTTATATTTTTATAAACAATATAAATTTAAAAATAATAATAGAAAATGATAATAAATAATAAAAGTATAAAATGATTCTTTTATTTCTAGGAGATCAGAAGGAATGCCAGGAAAGCTTGTCCCACCCACAGCAATCCTTCCATCAGGAATCCATTGGACACAGCAGCACCCAGGACAGGGCTGCACTCACAGTCCTGGTCTGGGCTCAGCCCAAGGACCACGACCTGAGCAATCCCAGATTTATCCAGGATGTGGGAACATCCCAGGATGTAACAAACCCCCTGCTCCAAAGGGCCTCGTCCTCTCCAAAGAATCCCTTCCCACAGGGAGGCTCAGGAACAAATCCCCACTTCTGCTGTTCAGCAGCTGCCTGGGAGCTCCTGCTCGGTGCCAAGAGGGAGGAGAGGGATGGAGACCCTTCCAGTGCCTCCTGGGGAATGTTCTGCTCCAAGAGGGTGGGTTTGAATTAGACTTTGGGAAGGAATTCTGCCCTGGGAGGGTGGGCAGGGGCTGGGATGGATTTCCCAGAGAAGCTGTGGCTGCCCCTGGATCTCTGGAAGTGTCCAAGGCCAGGTTGGAGCAGCCCGGGCTTAGTGGAAGATGACCCTGCCCATGGCAGGGGTGGCACTGGAGGATCCTTAAGGATCCAACCCCAATCACTCTGGCATTCTGTGATTCCACACAATGGGTCGAAGATCAACCCCAGAATGTTCCCATGACCCCAGGCAGTGTTTGGCTCTCAACCCCACTGTGGATCCAGCTCTGAATATCCACGTTCTGCCCAACTTGGGACATCTCCCAGCAGAGCAACCAACAGCACAACAGCTCCAACCCGTGTCCCAGAGGCAGGAAAGAGCTCCTGGATTGTGCCAGGATCTTTTCCCTTACAAAGGGTTTGGGATAAATAAACCACCCCCCTCGATTTCTGTGTACCCTGGAAAAACCTCAGGTCTCATGGAAGGTGTCCCTGCCCAGGGCAGGGGGTGGAATCAGACGACCCTTAAGTTTCCTTCCAACCCCAATCACTCTGGAATTCTGTGCTTCTACACCATGGGATGAAGATCAACCCCAGAATGTTCCCATGACCCCAGGCAGTGTCTGGCTCTCAACCCCACTGTGGATCCAGCTCTGAATATCCACGTTCTGCCCACATGGATCCCGTGTGGGACATCTCCCAAAAGAGGAACCAACAGCACAACAGCTCCTACCTGTGTCCCAGAGGCAGGAAAGAGCTCCTGGATTGTGCCAGGCTCTTTTCCCTTACAAAGGGTTTGGGATAAATAAACCACTCCCCTCGATTTCTGTGTTGAAAATCCTCTGCTGATGGCTGAGTTCCAGCTCAGTTTTCCTTCTAATTGTGGCTCCTGCTTCCTGCAGACATGGATTATTTCCCTTCCAAGGAGGCTGTTTCTCCCCCTGTTCCTAATTCTGCCTCTCCTGGGTGAGATCTACTGCCTTTCCTCACTCTGAGCTG
This sequence comes from Pachyramphus minor, assembly GCA_013397135.1. Lineage (NCBI taxonomy): Eukaryota > Metazoa > Chordata > Aves > Passeriformes > Tyrannidae > Pachyramphus > Pachyramphus minor. Next base: position 14,688 of record VYXB01002626.1, read on the forward strand.
GTGTGGACAAGGATGTTGGTCCTCAATCTACACCCTGGGGGGGAGGTCCTGGTAGAAAACAGAGTTCAAATAAATCCCAGAGGAAAAACTTGTTATTCATATCCTGGCCTTGACATGTCTTGCCCTCCTGGGCTTTCCCACCCTGTTCCACAGCTCCAGCACGTTGGTTCTCCTCTGAGGCATTGCCATTCCCCCAGCACCCACCAGGGGATGCAGGCACTGGGTTCAATTTTAATTAAACACCACCCGAAATCGGGGGTTGGTGCTGCCTGGGCTCGTGTGTCCTTCTTTGCTGCACTAAAATACAATGCTCTTTATTTGGCAGCAACAATCTGAGACACTCAGACAGTTGGTGGCTCTCAGCCCTGGGAGGGGGAGAACAGGAGCCTCTTCTCTCCCTGGTTTGGGGCCAAAAAGCTCTTTTTTTTTTAGGAGCTGCCTCACAAAAATCCACCCAGGCTGGGCGGGATGGACCCTTTGCTAACCCAGCACAGCACGGCCAGCAGGGATTCCAAGGGCTTAGAAATCCCTGGAGGAACAGCTGAGGCTGGAATCCACCTGGGGATGCTTTGGGAAGGCTGAGAGATCATGGAATCAGAAAAGAGTTTGGGCTGGAAGGGAATTCCAAAGAGACACTGATCCAACTCCCCTGTGAGGAGCAGCGACATCTCTGACTGGATCAGGTGGATGAGTTTCTGGAATGTCCGTTTTCCAGAGGTGTTTCCCAAGCCTCCGTCATTAAAAGCTTGCAGGCTGAGGTTACAGAGTCCCTCCAGCCCTAATTCCCTCCCCTCCAAATGCCTTTTGTAGTTGTAATCCTGGAAATCCCGAGAATCCCAGAATCCCAGAACGGCTGGGGTTGGAAGGGAGGTTAAAGATGATCTGTTCTTTAATAGAACAGATTAATTCCATTTAATAGATTATCTCTAATTAGGGATTAAAGCTGATCTATTCCAACCCCGTGCCATGGGCAGAGACACCTCCCACTATCCCAGGCTGCTCCAAGCCCTATCCAAGCCGGCATTGGACACTTGTCTCTTCCCATTCCCAGTCCCCCAGGCCAACTGTGGCTCTTGGTTTCCATCCCTCCCTTGCAACAACAAATTCCTCACTCTGGTCAGTCCCTGATGGTTTCTCACTTTGTCTCCTCGTTGAATTTCCTTGGAAAATCCCTTTGCTGTTTTCCTGTGGGGCAGGGGATGGTGTGGGGTGTGTGTTCCCTGCAGCTTGTGGTGCCTTTGCTCCAGGAGTCAGTGCTCCTCCCACCCCTCTGGAGTGCACAGAGCTGCTCCAGACTGACCAGAAACTGAGGGAAAACCAGGCTTAGCCAGATTGCCATGAAAAGCATGGAAAAAAAGCCGTGGACTAAGGTGGATTATCAGAAGAAATCCCCCTCTCTGCTGCTTAATCACAGAATCCCAGCAGGGTTTGGCTTGGAAGGGACTTCAAGGACCATCCAGTTCCAACCCTCTTGCCATGGGGAGGGACATCAGGTTGCTTGTCCAGCCTTGCCTCAAACACTTCCAGGGATTTAAGCCCCAACAGGGCAAATATGATGGATTTCCATGAGCCAAATTCCCCCAATCCCTGGTTTAAATCCCGGAGTGGACATGAGGTGGGACAACACAAGCAGGAAAAGGTGAGGGGTTGGGATAAGGTTTCCAAAAAGGGTGTAAAGGATTTGGGAAACAGGCCAGTGGCAGAAGTTTGGATTTGAGCACAGCTCTTGGTGCTGGTTGAACCTGATGATCCCAGAGGCCTTTTCCAACCTTAAGGATTCTGGGATTTCTCCTCCTCACACCAGGAGCACCTGGGCATGAAGCAGGAGGAGGAACAAGAGGCTGCTCTGAAAGGATAATGCAACAAGCACCTGGTGGGATAGGGCAGGAAAAGGAAGGGAGATATTCCCAGTCAGAGGAATTTCTGGGATATTCCAGGGATCCACCCCAGGTGATTTACACCTTGAGCTCTGCACTCCCTGTGAAGCCAAGGATTGATCAACTTTAATTTAAGGTGAACCTTTATGTGCCTCATGTCCCCTGACAGCACGAGCAAGATCTCCATTATCCCGAAGGGAAAGATTCCTACACTGTCCACAAAATTCCTGTGCTGGGGATTTCTCCTGGTTTTTTGCATCCTCAGTTCCTTTCCCACCCAAAAACTGTCAGTGCCAATGTTGACACTGGCACGGTCTGTCCCATTCAGCAGCGACTCTGAGCACTTCAAGTGACCTCAGAAAGAGATTCCCAAGGGAAAATCCAACCTCAGGGATGCCAAAGGATTATGTCATTCCTGGGAGCTGCAAGTTCATGGGGAAGCACTGGCTTGGATTTAGGTGAAATGCTTTAACACACACACACTCACTCAGGAATTCTTGCCAGGACTCCTCTCTTTTCCTTTCCTGGTGGGAATGTGATTTTTGGCCTCAAAGGAAAAAATAAGCCCAGAAAACAAAAGAAATCAGCCCCCTCGGGAAAGTTGCCATTTTTTCCTTTCTTCTAGGGTTTTCATTACAAAACAAGAAATCTACAGATCAAATATTGCCCAGATCTGTTCGCCCCGAGGAGCTGATTTGGTTCCTAAATTTTAAGGAATTTTAAATAAATTTTAAGCTGAAATTTTTGCTCTTTGTGAGCAGTAAAAAGAAGAACGAAGAGAAAAAAAAAAGGAAGAAAAGGGAGGAAAAAGAAATGGGAATAAAAAGGAAAGAAAAAAGAGGTTTGGGATTTTTTTTTCCCTACAAAAAAAGCTTTTCAGTGAAAATTCTCATGTCATCAAGAAGCTGTTTTTCCATTGGGAATGAAACACTGCCGAGGGAAACATCCTGCCCAGCTGCTGCCCTGCAACCTGCCACTGCAGCAATCTGAGTTTTAATTAGTGGTGTTTGCGATTTTAATTAGTGGTTATATTAATTCTGCCCTGGCCTGGAAGGCTGGGAACTGATTATTCCAACCACCTGTGGGATCCTGGTTCCTCCTGGGGCTTTGGGGATCTCCTGGGATCTGCCAACCCTTTCCAGCAGGGTGAGCAAAGGTGGTCCCTGCTGGACATCCCAGTGGGGCTGCATGGGGAGGAACCCACCAGGGGACAGGGAAATTGCTTTTCCTTCTCCTTTTCCAGCTGCCAGAGCTTTGGGAATGGAGGCAGGGAGGTGTTTCCATGACTCCAGTGCTGGGCTTGGCCATTCCCAAGGATCAGGGCCAGCAGGACAATCGGCTGCTGGTGGCATCTCACAGCCCAGAGCACACGGGTGGCCCAGCTGGATTTGATGGGATCCCATGGATACGTGCCCTGGGTAGTTTAGAAGAGTCATGGAATGGTTTGTGTTGGAAGGAGCCTTCCAGGTCATCTCATCCACCCCCTGCCATGAGCAGGGACACCTTCCACCAGCCCAGGATGCTCCAACCTGGCCTTGGACACTCCCAGGGATCCAGGGGCAGCCACAGCTTCCCTGGGAATTCCATCCCACTCCCTCCCCTCCCTCCCAGCCAAGAATTCCTTCCCAATCTCCCATCTAAACCTCACTTTATCAGTGTGAGGCCACTCCCTGTGTCCTGTCACTCCTGTCCCTCGTCCCCAGTCTCTCTCCATCATTCCTGTGGCTTCTCCAGGTCCTGGAAGGCCACAATCATTTCCTCCCAAAGCTTCTCTTCTCCAGGCTGAACAATCCCAGTTTTTCCAGCCTTTCCTCCCAGCAGAGCTGCTCCATCCCCCTGATCCCCCTCAGAAGGGGACATGACGTGATGCCAAGAGGAGCCACACTTGGGAAAAAGGGGTTGGACCAAATTAGAGGGGAAAATTCAAATTAGGAGAGGAATCAGCATGAGGAGCAACCTGGGATTGTCCTGGGGGAGACTGGAAATGCAAATAAATTCAGCTGAAAGGCCCAGTCCCCTTCTCAGCTGGGCAGCCCTGGATACCCCAGGACACTGGGAATTCCAGGAGGTGATTGTTCTTTGGAACAGTCCACTTTAAACTGCCAGAGATCAGGGTTAGGTGGGATATTGGGAAGGAATTCTTGGCTGGGAGGGGGGGGAGGGACTGGAGTGGATTTCCCAGAGAAACTGTGGCTGCCCCTGGATCCCTGGAAGTGTCCAAGGCCAGGTTGGAGCACCCTGGGCTGGTGGAAGGTGTCCCTGCCCATGGCAGGGGGTGGAATGAGATGATCTTTAAGCTCCTTCCCAACCCAAAACATTCTGGAATTCTGGGATTCTGTTAAACACAGCAAAGTTTCCCAGCACCTCTTGGAGCCTTGAAAAAGCTGCTTCATTTCCCTGGGATCGATGGGACGAGGTGCTGGATGGGCCACCCTGGCCCCTGGAACCAAGATTAAGCCTTAAATTACTCTGGGTCAGTTGAAAAGCCTCCAAAAACTCAGGTTTTAGTGTGAGTACCACAGGAGAGCCTCCCTCAGCCTCCCTTCTTCAGCTGCACAGCCCTTGCAAACCACATCTCATCCATGTCTGTCCCTGCTGGGGTTTGTAGGAACGTGTCCAGTGAAATCCTGGATTGGATCAGAAATCCAACCAGCACTTTTTAATTCCCAAGGGAAAACAGCCTCTTGATGAAATGGGAATTTTCACTGAAAAGCTTTTTTTTTTAAGGAAAAAACCCCAAACTGCTTTTTTTCTTTCCTTTTTATTTCTTCCTTTTTTTCCTCCTTTTTATCCCTTCCTCCCCTCACAGAGAACAGTTCAAAAGGTGTTTCTTTCCCAGCTTCACCCACGACAAAGTAACAACACCGAGCAAAAAAACTTGTAACAAAAACTAAACCAAAGCAAAATTTTAGTGGGGGAGGTGGAACCTCTAATTTCCTGAGCAGAAAATTCGGGAATCGCTCCAGCTTTAGCTCAGTGTCAGGGATGGAACCTCCTCCTCTGTGCCCTGGTTTTCCAAGGAATATTAATTGTGGGGACTCCCCATTCCAGGGGTTTTGTGTCCAGGCACTTCACCCATTCCAGGGCAGGCCCAGCCTATTTTAAACCTCTATTTTGGGCTTCTTCACCTCCACAACTCCTGACTGGAAGGATGGTCAGGAATTCTATGCATTCCTTGGGAATCTCCTTTCTGATTTCCAGCCTTCCTGCTCATTCTGCTGGTTAGTCCTGGTGTAGTGTAGCAATGATCCAGGGAGGAATATCCCAGACTTTTGGCAGCACTTCCTGCATCCTTCCTGCTTGGAAAAGCTCTCACAGGGCTCTTGGCCCTCCTGGGCACATCTATGATTTTTTAATTGATTTTCATTATTATTATTTTTTACCTTTTTTATTGAGATTCTGAGACAAAGGCAAAGCTCTTCCAAAAGCTGGATCTTACAGATCCCTTAAAAAATCAGAATAAACTTCCCTGGATATTCTGGCCTAAAAATAATCCACCAGAAAGTGCCTTTGGGAGCACAAACCCCACAGACCAGGGGGGGATCAGTTCATCCCTGGGTGCTGTAAGTGGATTATTTCCCTCTGTTCCTCTCACACTTGTCTTGACAGTTGTTGCCGTGCTTTGGAATTATATTTATATGTAAAAAAAAAATGTATCAGACAAGTATAAATTGCCAAAAGCCCTGTTAAAAATAACATTTCGAGAGGGTTTGGCTCTGACTGAGTGCAGATGTCTCCACTGGAAGCAGCCACCTCGGGCTCTGCTCAGAGCCAGCCTAAAATAGATGGGATTTGGGTTGGAATTACTGCTGGGGAACCCCCCTGGAGCAGGAACTGGAGGGATGGGCTGCCTTGTCTCTGTCTGCCTTCATCCCAAATATTCCTGGGCTGGGGCAGCAGTGGGATGAGCAGCACCCCTGATGTGCTGCTGGGATGGGGCCACACGATGCTGGAGGTGAAGAGGGTTTAATATTAACTAAAGGAGGCTTCACACTAAATAAATGCTAAAACATTTGCAAGTTAAAACTGGTTTAAAAGTCAAAAATACCATAACACCAAAACTGAAAATACTAAAAAATGCTAAGTTTGAGTTTAAAGTACTAAAATAAATCCTAAAATACTAAATAAATGCTGAAAGGAGGTTTAACACCAGTGAGAGGTGCAGGCTCTGGCAGTGCTGGGGTTGTCAGGCTGTAGTGCCAGGGGTGATTTATCTCCTCCTCAGGCTCACACGTAAACAGGGCCCATGAATCATTCCTTAAAAGTGCCTCTTTTGGGAGCTCCAAAGGGCTGTGGGCCATGAGCTCACAGGGAGTGGCTCCTGCCCTTGTCACCAGCTCCGAGCTGGGGGAGCTGCTGTCCTTCCTCCTGCTCCTCTGTGTCCTGCTCTGCTGTCCCAAAGCCAATCCCAATCCCTTTCTTTCCCTTTGTTAGCTCAGATGTTCCAGGTCAGCCCCAACCTCCCCAAGTGTTCCAACAGTTTTCCTTCCAGTGCTGCCTCTGCCTGAGCTCTGTGGTGGGGAGGAGCTGGACTGAGAGCCCAGATCACCTGGCTGGACTGGGATTTATTTCCTTCTTCTGCTGTTTTCCCTGTGCAAAATCCACTTTAAGCTCTCCTGGAAATGAGGGAGACCCCCCCCACTGCAGCCCCCATTCCCTGCCCCAGGAGAAACGATGTGTTGGTGTCTCTGTCACAGTCACTGCTGTCACTTGGTCTTCTCAGCACATCCAAAGGCAGGTTATTATTTATGGGAAGCAAAAAAACCCCCCACAACCACTAAAAATATCTCCCTGTGTTTAACCATCCCAGCTCTCTGCAGGCGAAAGCTTTTCCCAAAATTCCCTTTGGATTCAACGCTGTGAAGGGAAACCTGAGCCAGGAATATCCAACCTGCCTTTATCCTCTGCAGTGAACTGGGAGCTTTGGGCAGAAGATGAGAAGAGGGAAACTTCGAAATCAGAGGTGAAAGGAATCATTTTTTTATGGCTCTGAAAACCCTCCATCTCTGCCATCAGGGGACATTTGTAATTGTGACTACTCTTAATTGTGATTACTCTTAATTGTGACTGCTCTTCATTATGCTTACTCTGAATTGTGACTGCTCTCAATTGGGACTTTTGGCCACGTCTGTAAAGGTGCTCCAGGAGCTCTGGGTTCACAGTTGAACTTGGAAAAGGCCATTGCTCTTTTTTGGGTTTTTTTTTGAAACAAGACGCATCCAACTTGTCACCACCAGCCTGAGGCCTTGTTGTCTCTGGGCTGGGCTTTACTGACTGATCCCCTGTGGGAGTCTCAGGTGACCCACTCAGCCTGTATTTGGGGTGCTCTGCTTTGAGGGGACCTCTACTCTGCAGTGTCCACACACAAGGTGGGATCTTTTGGTCCCAGTGTTCAGCTTCTCAGTGTTATTTGGCACTTCAGGCCTGACTGTCTCAGCACTGACACCAAAGCTGTGGCCACATGGACCTGATGAACTTCCATGGACCTGCTGAGCTCCCGTGGTGGTTGCTCAGCCTGGGTTCATCCCACCTTTCTCCAGACACATCAGAGACACTGTGACACCAGTTTGTGTCCCCAGACTGATTCTGTGACTGGAAGGAGAGTCCTTCCAGCAGCTCCTGCTCCTCCTGAGATCTGGAGGTGTTCCCCAATCTCCTGATCACACAGAGAGCACCTGACCCCTGCTAGAGCCACCTCAGGCCTGGCTGGATTTGGACTGGCTGTCACACATCAGGGAATCCTGGAATGGTTTGGTTGGAAGGGACCTCAAGGATCATCCACTAGTTCCACCCCTGCCATGGGCAGTGACACCTTCCACTATCCCAAGGTACTCCAACCTGGCTTTGAACTCTTCCAGGGGTGGGGCAGTCACAGCTTCTCTGGGCAACCTGTGCCAGGGCCTCACAGGGAAGAAATATCTTCCCAAAATCCCACCTAAATCCACCCTCCTTCAGCTTCACCAAAGGGAAAAGGGAACATTTGTGCTTCCTGGAGCTGATTTGGAGTCACCCAAACCTGAACCAGTCTGGGGCTCCTCTAAAACCACAACATCACCCACTTGCACCTTCTCCTTGTGCTTCTCATCCCAGAGCTGGGAGAAGCAGGGCTGCATTTCCTCCCGGTGCTTCAGGCTGGTTTTCAATGGAATGACACAAATTCTCCCACCATCTCCAGCCCCACAGCAAATGGATCCAGGCTTTGGGCCCGTGGAAATCCAACCCCCTCCCTGACGTCAGCCGGGGAAGGATCCCTTACTGGGAGACTGGCTGAGAATCCCAGTGCTCTCCCAGCCACAATACAGGATTTGTATCCAGGAATAGCCAGGCAGATATGGATATCAGCACGTGCAGGACTCAAATTACAGGTTCCCCAGCCAGGAATGCTCAGAGGGGCACTGGGAATTTCGGTGCACACCCAGCCCCGTGACTTTGGGATGATGAATATCCATCTGTCTGCACCTTAAATTTAGCACAGGGCACAGACTGCTCCGAAAAAAAGCACGTTGGATGCCTCCTGAAAAAGAGACACCTCATCTTGGCCGGGAGAAACGTGCTGGAATAACGGGGTGGGAGGGGGGGAATTCTGTCTGGAGTTCAACAGGCTTTTGTATCCAGGAATAGCTTGTGCCAGCAGATCATTGAGTAAATATGCAGTGAATTCCAATTTATCTCCAACCTGGCATTTCAGGGCCTCTGGATGCCTCAGTGCTTCATAAAACCAAGTCTTAAATTTAAGCTTTCAAGGGCAGCAACTGGTTCAATGTCTCTGCTCGAACTCACAGGTGAGTTTTACAGATTGCAGGTACTGGTTTTAAAACCTCAACTGAAAGTCAGGTTTAGGCAAAGTTTTCCAAACTATCCCGAGCTTCTTGAAAGGTATAGTTGCAAAGGAAAATCATAGAGGCAGAGAATGGTTAGAGTTGGAGGGGACCTTAAAGATGATCCATGTCCAACCCCCAAATACATCCATGTGCACACATGTAGACATAGAACCAAATCAAGCTTAGTTCTTCAGAGGATTAAATTCAAAAGAAGCCAATTTTGGACAGTTTAGACACCCCTCATGATTTATCCAGGAGTCAGAGATAAGAAAATCAAGGTGGCTGGAGGAGAGGGAGGGATGTCACACCACAGGGATTTCCGTGGGGTTTCTTCCCTGTGGTCTTAAGATGTCTGAGTTTTGGCCACTTTGAGGGGCAAAGACAGTCCTGAAAGACAGGAACTGGGGTGCAAAGCCCCCAGCTGGGCTCAGCTGAGCCAGCCCTTGTGTCTTCCCTGGGAAAAGTGCCCAGCAGTGATGTGATGGGATCACCCCACAGCAACCCAGCCCTGCAGGCACGGTCCTGACTCCCAAAGCAGCTGCTCCCAGTGGGAAACGAGTCCTAACTGGCAAGTAAGGAGCAGGGAAAGAGGGGAAGGGGAGAAGGGGAAATGTGGCCTCTGCCATCTGGAAAGTTGGTCACTCCAAACACAAAGCCCTGCAACAGGAAACCCCTTCTGTCAACACACTCGACAGCCCCAGACGGGAACCAAATGTCCTCCGAGCAGAGGAGGCCGAACTCAGGGGAGCAGAGGGAGGAGGGAGGAAGCAACACGGAGCAGCTTCCACTCCTCAGGCAGGACAGGAGGGATCCCAGCTTGCCAGGGAATGCTGGCTCGGGATGTGGTCAGGAGGTACCTGAGGGGAGCACAGACACATTTCCCACCCCACTTATCTCCCCCCACCTTCACCCCCACCCTCACCCCCCTCAGGCACAAGCTGCTGCTTTTCAGTGGGAATTGTGATTCCCTGGAGGCACCAGGCCAGGAGCTCCCCCCAAACAAATGTGAGGGGGATTCAATCCCTGCTGACAGATTGGGGCTTCTCTGGAAGGGTCATGGCTGGGACAGCACAGCTCCTGGTGGTCCCAGCCCATCTGGGTGGTGTTCCCCGTGACAGCGAGCGGCTCCCTGCGCTGTGGGAAACACTGGAGCTCTTGGGAAGACCTTCTGAACAATTTGCAATGACACAAACCCCCCGTCACGGGGATGCTGTGGATGTGGGGGGGAATCTGGGGCCACAAAGCTCAGGAGGGGAGAAAGAATGATCCAAAGCCTTGAGGAAACAAGGGAGGAACAGAATTCTCCTGAGTCAGTCAGGTCTTTGGGCTTGTAATTAAACAGGACAGCAAGATACGGGGTTTATGTTTCCTTCCCAAAACACTGTTGCCACAACTCAGACTCCTCTCATCCAACTTTACCTCCCACAGCACCTAAATTCGGAGCAGAGTTTGGGGGCAGCCCCTGGCCACCACAGAAGGCGAGGGATGGGCTCTGGAGGATGAGGCAGCCCATCCCAAGTCCTGACTCCTGTTGGAGGAGCCCACACTGGCTCCTGGGAAGGGCTCAGCTGACTGGATCTTCACTTGGAGTCGAGTATGAAAAGAGCAGCTGTGGCTGCCCCATCCCTGGAAGTGTCCAAGGCCAGGTTGGAGCAACCTGGGACAGTGGAAGGTGTCCCTGCCCATGGCAGGAGTTGGAATGAGATGATCTTGAAGGTCCGTTTGTAACCCAAGCCATGCTGGGGTTCTTTGAACCCTGATGGTTTTGTCCCCACATGTAGGACTTGCAATCTTTGGATTTCCTGCTGGTATTTGGGTTCAAACTCCAGGGCTTTCAGAAAAACACAAAATCAGAAAAACACAAAGGCAAAATCATCCCCAGCCAGAGCCTGTGGGCACTGAGTGAGGGGAGCCAGCCTGGAGCTCATGAGCTCATGTCTTGCCTGGCTTAGGGAGGATCCTCAAGGACACACCGACTGGCATCCACCCATTTGGAATTTGGCTTTTCTCATCAAAGAAATAAACCCAAACAACTGCCCAGACTCCTTTGGGTCCCAAACAGCCCCTGTTGCTCCCTTTGTCCCGACCTGCTGGGCCCAGACACGTGTGGGGCTTTTCCACATCATCCCCCAGAGCTTCCAGAAGAGGGGATGGTGAGTTCCAGGACCGTGGGCTGTTTAAAACCCTCCCCTGCCCTCCCACATGTTGTCTCCTGGGGAGCACAAAAGGTTAAGTGAACTTGGCATTTGGGAAACTTGGACCTGGCAGGAGTTTGGGGTTTGCAACAAAACCTAAAGAGGAGCTGCCTGGCTGGGATTTTGATCCAGGAGACAGGACATGGATTCTGGGAAGATGTCCTGCTGAGCTGGAGGAACTGCAGCCCAGAGCTGAGTCCTGAGCTTTAAAGGGCAACTTCTGGAGCTGCACAACCTCAGAGCTTTGCTGTGGCCCTGGCAAAGCTGGGGCTTAGTCAGCACAGGGGGCTGAGGGCTGCCCAGAGCAGAAATCAAGGCTGGGACAATCACTGGGTTGTTTTCTAGGGAAAGAGGGAGAATCTAATTTGGGAAGCCATCGTTTTGGCCCCCTGCACCCCCAGAGAGGGATCCCAGAGACAGCCCCCCCTTATCCTACCACAGGACACGAGCAGAGCAGCACCCCAGGCAGTGCAGGAGCCTCTCCAGTTCCTGAGGGAGCTGGGGACAGAAAATAGAGTGGAAAGGGAAAGTCTGGAGGGAGAGAAGAGAGGTGATGAGGAGAACTAGGAGAAGGGAGCAGAGCCATAAAGCTGGGAAGGGGATGAATTTAATGGATGAGGGGTTGTTAAATCCCGTGCAGACCTGCAGCTCAGGGGAACTGTCAGGAACCAGAATCTCTTCTCTCCTCTGACACAGACTCCCAGGGGCACCTCCCTCAACTTCTCAGACTGCAAACTGTCTGGAATAAAAAGATCAGGCAAAATTGGCCAGCACAGGGGAACACTTCGGGAACACTAATCAGGAGGAGCTGCGGAGCGGGAAAAGGAGTAAATAAAGGAAGAAAGCAGCCAAATAAACAAGGGGTGAGGCAAAGAAGGTTTGGGTTTGGGTTTGGACACTCTTGCCAGGGCCCTGGGAAGGCAGAGGATTTGTCATGGCTCAGTGTTCCCTGCTCCCTCCTGCTTCCATTTGGCCCCGTGTGTGCAAGGGCTGGAGCTGTGGATCAACCTGAACCCGGCACTTCCCTCAATTGGAACCAAATGGGCTCTCCCCGCCCCTTTTCCATTCCCTGGTTTTATAACAGCTTGGAATTAGGCTGATGAGGTGTTTCCTTGCCAGCACAGTCTATCTTGGTCTAATTACAGGGCCTGTGCTAATTGCGGGAGGCAACCTATGGAACCACAGCATTCCTGCTGGGCTTCCAGGGGGAATGGACGGGGCACCCACACTCCTGCTCCCTCCAGAGCTCCCTCCTGCTCCCTCCCCTGGGTGATTGTGCTCCTGAAATGATAATTAAAGGGCTGCAAAGAGAAGGGGACCTGGCAGGGGATCAGCATTCCTGGCTCTGGAGAAGGGCCACGGAGCTGGAGCTTGGCTGAGAGAATGCACAACAAAGAGCTGGAGGGATGGAATCCGTGATCCAGGGAGGAACAGCAGCTCTGGCAAAGCTCCCTCCTTGGTGGGGAAGGGACTGGGAAGGTGTTGGTTTCTCTGCTTAGATAAGGTCAGGCTGGAAGGGGCTTGGAGCAGCCTGGGATGGTGGAAGGTGTCCCTGGCCATGGCAGGGGACGGGACTGGATGAGCTTTAAGATCCCTCCAACCCAAACCATTCTGGAATTCTGACATAGCTGGAAACAAGAGGGGCAGTGAGACACATCCAACCCCTGCACAGCTGGGGAGGTCAAGTGGGATTAGGACCCCTCTCCCTCCCAGGGAACTGGAATGCAGAGGGAAGTTGAGGGGCACCACCAAAGACATCCAGCAAGTCAAGGCAGGAGCCTCAACCCACATCCAAGGTCTGTCCTCAGCTCCCTTCTCGGGCCTGCAGAGGAGAAGAAGGGTGTTCACCAGGCTGGGATGTGTGGGACATGGTGGAAAAGGATGGTTCCACTCTGACAACAGGACATGTGGAGCTCCTGCTGAGATAAATAATAACAGAGGAAGGGCTGGGAAACACTGGGAGCCTTCATGGAACCCCAGAGCTGAGGGCCTTAAAATGGCAGCTGGGGCAGGAGAAGGGCAAGGATCACTTCCAAGAAATCTGTACTTTATTCCTTTTCTGGAGCACTTGAGATTGTCCTCTGGGGGAAGTAAGGCCTGAGGCTGCAGGGACTTTTAACAGAATTAGAGAATCCCAGAATGGTTTGGGCTGGAGGGACCCTCAAGATCATCCCCTGATGATCATGGACAGGGACACCTTCCACTATCCCAGGTTGCTCCAACCTGGCCTTGGACACTTTCAGGGATAGGGAAACCACAGCTTCTCTGGGCATCCTGTGCCAGGGCCTCCCCACCCTCATCATAAAAAATTCTTCCTTATTTCCAATCTAAATCTCCTCTTTTTCTGGGTAAAGCTGTTGCCTCTTGCCCTGTCACTGCTCAGGCTCTGCTCATTTCCAGGACCATTCCTGGTGGGCAACACTGAGGCTCTCACCAGGCTGGGCTCCCTCCACAGTCCCCCAGTTCATCCCAGTACCCCGGAGCACGGCAGACTGGAGGAGATGCTGCTTGTGGTGACTCGAGCTGCTCTGCTGGACATCCCTGGTGATCTGCTCCTCTGTCCCTTTGGAGAAGGGACCATCCCTGTGCAGCAAAGGGACGGAGGAGTTTCCCTGCAGCTCCGAGGCTCCAGCACAGCGGGAAGCTGCGAGACTTCTGCTGCCACCTACGGCCGAGACTAAATAGTGCAAAGCGGCTCCAGAGCCGGGTCTGGCTCCAGCCGGGCTTTTCCTCAGCACTGCTTCTCCATAGGGATGCTGCTCCTCCGTGGGCACCGCGGCTGGAGGCAGGGATGGGTACAAAGCGGGATAAATACTTTCGAGTAACCCTGGCACAGCTGTGCCATGAAAAAACTTCTGTCCCGGGATGCCCAGGACAGCAGGATCCTGGCACTTCCACCAACATCAGGTGTAAAGTGCAGGGACATGAGAGAGGAGCTCCCTGGGACAGTCTGGGAGTGGGAATGATGCTGCTGGTGACACAGACACACTCGAAAGGCTCTGGAAAACATTTCTGTCCCTTCTTTTTGGGGTAATTTCTCTCCCTTTTCCCTGGATCTCCACCGGAGATCAGCCAGTTGTGATGCAGCTGCACCCAAACCTCAGAGAGGGATTTAAAGTGTGCAAGGAAGGTTGGAAGGTGGAGATTTTGCCCTGGCAGCCTAGGCACCAGCTCACAGCTCATCCCTGCACCCCTCCTGGACTCCTCCCAGATCAGCTGCAGGCTCTGCAGTGGCACAGCCCTGATTGCTGTGCTCTGGCTGCAGGAAAGCAGGGCCTTGGTCTGCCCCGTTTTTTTTGGGATGTCACAGGTCACAGACACACTTTTAATTACCCTGAGTAATTAGGAGCACAGCTTGCACCTTTGCAGCAGCCATTTAGCCAGTGTTGCCCTTCTGCTTCTGACCCGTGCCACAAAAACGAGGACAAAAAGCAGGTTTCTCCACTGGGGTGGTGGGGACAGCCAGGCACTGGGAATGGGAATCTGGGTTACACACTGGGAATACTGGGGTCTGGATCTTCTACCAAAGCCCCTCTGAACACCCTAACCCCTGGCAGAGGACGTGTCTCCCATCCCCATGATCCAGATCCCCTCCAGATCCTCTTGGAGTGGGAACAACTCCCTGAATGACAGAAACCTGAAACCTCCATCCTCTTTCCATCCCTCTTGCCCAAGAGCCTCTGGATGAAGGGATAACACAGCCCAACTTCCCGGGAAGACATTTCTGCTCTGGGGGCTGTTTGCCCCTCAGTGCTGCATCCTTGGGAAAGTATTGTTCCCAAGATCCCATCCCAGGAATCCTGTGAGTTAGGAGCACTAAGGACTTGGGAATGATCCCATCCCAGGAATCCTGTGAGTTAGGAGCACTAAGGGCTTGGGAATGATCCCATCCCAGGAATCCTGTGAGTTCGGAGCACTAAGGACTTGGGAATGATCCCATCCCAGGAATCCTGTGAGTTAGGAGCACTAAGGGCTTGGGAACAGGATGTGAGGTGCAGCACTGACACAGCCCTTAAGATCAGAGCATCCCTGGGACAGACTGAGCCCAGCTCATGGATGTGTGGGTTGGGACACAGGGATTTGGGGATGGTGGGAGGTGCCTCCAGAAACACCCCCACCCCCAGTGCAGCCACACGGTGCAGCTCTTCCCATCGGGAATTCCTCTCCATGGGGGCCCTGCTTTTCACTCAGTGGGGCTTTGCAGAGCGCTGAGGGTTTCCAAGAGGGTCTCCCCGCCCTTGCTCTGTGCCTGAGCCTGTGGACACAGGGATGTTCCCCCCCATTCCCGGAAGGAATTCCGTGTGTGAGCGCTGCTGCTGCTCTCCTGAGTGTTCGGTAGCATTCCTGGGAGTGCTCGGGAGCCTCCTTCCCTCCCTGCCCATTCCTGGGAGCATTCCCAGGGAGGCCAGCCCTCCTCAATGCCTGTGTGTTCCGGCAGCTCCCGGGCAGGAGAACCGCATCCCTGCCCCGCCAGCCCCGGGACCGCGCTCGGGGATGTCCCGGTGGATATTCCCAGCGCCTCATCCACACCCCCTTCCCGCTCCAGCGGGAGGGAAAGCCCAGCTTTGTCCACGTGGGAAGGGGGAGGAGGCGGCCAGGAGCACCCAGCCCCTCCCTGCCCTGCCCCGATCCAAAGGCCCCCAATTCCCATGGATATCTGGGCACTCTTGGATATCTGGGACACCCTTGGACATCTGGGCACCCTTGGATATCTGGACACCCTTGGATATCTGGGACACCCTTGGATATCTGGACACCCTTAGATATCTGGGACACTCTTGGATATCTGGGCACTCTTGGATATCTGGGACACTCTTGGATATCTGGGCACCATTGGATATCTGGGCACTCTTGGATATCTGGGACACCCATGGATTTCTGGGACATCCTTGGATGTCTGGGACACCCTTGGATATCTGGACACCCTTGAATATCTGGACACCCTTGGATATCTGGGACACTCTTGGATATCTGGGACATCCTTGGATATCTGGGACACCCTTGGATATCTGGGCACTCTTGGATATCTGGACACCCTTGGATATCTGGGACACTCTTGGATATCTGGACACCATTGGATATTTGGGACACCCTTGGATATCTGGACACCCTTGGATATCTGGGACACCTGTGGCAAACAGGGAATTGTGTGGGTCTCTGGTGGGTCTCTGGTGTGTCTGCAGTGGGACTGGTCCATTAACTACTCTTGGTCCTCTTTGATTGATTTTATTTATATTTATTCTATTCTATGTATTCTATTTCATTTATTCTATTATTTTTATTTACATCAATTCTAGTTAACTTATTCTATTTGATTGATTTTATTTATATTTATTCTATTCTATGTATTCTATTTCATTTATTCTATTATTTTTATTTACATCAATTCTAGTTAACTTATTCTATTTGATTGATTTTATTTATATTTATTCTATTCTATAGATTCTATTTCATTTATTCTATCCTATTTATTTTATTTATATTCATTCTATTCTACATATTCTATTCCATTTGTTCTATTTGATTTATATTCTATATATTCTATTTCATTCATTTGATCCTATTTATTTATATTCATTCTATTTATGTATATTCCATTTAATTTGTTCTATTCTATTAATTTTATTTATATTTAGCTTATATATTCTACTTAATTTGTTCTATTTATTTTATTTATATTTTTTCTATATATTCTATTTAATTGATTCTATCCTATTCATTTTCTTTATACTTATTCTATATATTCTATTCAAGTTGTCCTATCTTATT
>VYXB01002626.1:71645-142100 GCA_013397135.1 Pachyramphus minor
ATTAACATTTATAATATACAATGTATATTATTCTTTTTAAATCATGTATAGAAAAGATACATTAACATTCATGATATTCTAACACATTTTTATTTTTACATAATGTATATAAAACATGGATTAATGACCATTTATACTAATGCAATACATTTTTTATTTATTCTATTTTTTAGCATGTATATAAAATACACATTAATTAACATTTATACAATTATAACACACGTTTTTATTTTAAAATAATGTNTATTATAACACGTTTTTATTTTAAAATAATGTACATAAAATATGCATTCATTCACATTTATAACATCACAATACATATTTTTATTTTATTTTTAATAATGTATATAAAGCATGCATTAATTGTAATTTATAATATTACAATAAATATTTTTATTTTATAATTTCTGTCCTAAATTTATAAACTACAACCACACTTATAAATAATTATGATGTTATTTATAACATTTATAACACAGCAATAAACTCGCAATTCCCACAATTACAATTCCCGCCAGGGGAACCTTCCCGGGAATGTCGTGAGCTTGGAAAGGAGGCCCAGGAGCAGAACTGAGGGACTTTTCCAGGGGTTTTGGGCTGGATCTGTTCTAATCTTCCCACAATAACCCCGGAGTGAGGAGAACAATCCCAGTCAGGATCCGGAATCCAACGTGGCACCAGCTGGGAATTGCAGCATCCACCGGATCGGGACAACGAGGAGCTGCTGAGTTATTCCCGTTTTTCCTCCCTGGCAGGATTTATTCCACATCATTTATTTCAATCTCCCACCACACCTCGTTTTTTTCCAGGATAATCCAGGATTGGCTCCATCAGCCACTTTTCCTCCTGTGATCCTCTGGTTTTTTTTAATCCCCTTGAAATTCAAACTGAAGTTTGGGGGCCCCACAGGCAACTTTTTCCTGGATAAACCGAAAGGAATCGCTTGGGTTGGGAAAACAGGAGTGACAATTAATTCAGTCGTATGGAAAGTGAGGGGGGTTTAATTTTTGGGGGATTACCCAGAGGAGAAGATGGAGAGAAGGGAAAGAAGGAGATCCTGGGATTGTTTGCAGCATCCCTGAAGATCCCAGTGCCCCCAGGAATTCTAAACATTCACTGAAAGGCAACAGGACCTTTGAGGAGTTAGGGAAGAAAAACAAAAACTTTTGGGAAAAACGAGTCTCCAAACACTCAGAATCCCAGAATATCCAGAGCTGGGAGTGGCCCACAAGGATCATCCGAGTCCAACTCCTACTTCCATATTTTGGGAGCCTCCCCAGTGTTGGTTTTTCTCTGAGTATTTGGAGGATCCCAACCAGCAGTGACTCCAGGGAGCAGATTTATTCCACAGGGCAGGAAAACAGCAGCTTTGGACTTGGTGGCTTGGGCTGGGTGAGCTTGGAGGACATTAAATCGCAAAGAGAGGACCAAGTTTTGCTTGGAAATGCTCAGAAATAGGCAATGAGGGAAAAACTGCAGCTCAGAAATCGGGAATTAAAGGCAAAGACCCTCAGGATCCCAGCAAAGGTCAGCTCAGGTTCCTCCCCTGGACGTGGAGCAAAGCCAAAGTTTTCAGGCAGACTGAAAGCTGGAGAGGAACTTTGGACAAGGGATGGAGGGACAGGACACAGGGAATGGCTTTAAAATTAAAGAGATTAGGTTTAGATGGGATATTGGGAAGGAATTCTTGACTGGGAGAGTGGGGAGGGACTGGAATGGATCTTCCAGAGAAGCTGTGGCTGCTCCTGGATCCCTGGAAGTGTCCAAGGCCAGGTTGGAGCAACCTGAGCTAGTGGGAGGTGTCCCTGCCCATGGCAGGGGTTTGGAATGAGATGATCTTTCAGGTCCCTCCCGACCAAACCATTCCATGATTTCTGACTGACCACTGTCATCCCCTCCTTTCCCTTATTTCCCCTCCTGTTCCTTGAGCTGCACAAACTCCCCAGCTGAGCCGAGGTGGAGCTGCTTCCCTGCCAAGACAGCTCAGCCCTCTCCTGCCAGAAGCAAAAAGCCCCAAAATCTGCTCAAACTGAAGCTAAAATTGCAGCTGTCTGTGATCTCCACATTTTTTTTTTTTCCTGAGGTGATCAAACCCTCCCTCATTTCAGTTCCTGAAATCTTGGAAGAACGTTGTGCTCCAACCAAGTGACTGAACACGTTAAAACTCCCGGGATATCCATCTGTTGCAACAGCAAGGCTTAAACACCACGTGCTACAGCGGTTTTGCCTTGTAAAATGTTAAGAAAAGGAGAATAAAGAAGGTTTCTCAACATTTGGTGGCATTCAGGCTGTCAGGGGAGCAAGGAGAACAAACCGGGATAACGTCACTTCCAATGATCCCGCGGGAAAGGGGTTGAAACACAGGTGAGCGAAGGAAAAGCTCCTCAGCTGAAGATCTCCACAGCAGGAGCTGTGAAAGGTCATGTCTGACAACGGCTGGGAAACAGGTTCGGTGCAGAAGTGGGAGATGTTGTCAGCAGAGAAGACAAAACCTCGAGATTTCCATTCCAAGGCAAAAGGAGAAATGTCCAACACGAAGCAGGTCTGGCTCTGCGGGAGCAGAGGTGACAATTTGTTCATAAAATGAAAATGCTGTTCCCAAATGACAGGAAAAATTCAGTGTGGCTGAAATGAACCCAAAGTTCACCTCAGAACTTGCCATGGATGGATGGATGGATGGGAAGGTCCAACAAATCCCACCTTTATCTGCATTGGATGGAGAGAGAAGGTGGGAGTTTTCCAGGAAAACACCATCAGCTTTTACTGCTGCAGCTTCTCCCAGGGATGAGGGTGGTTGTCACCTGATTTAGAGCAGGGAATGTGTGACCACGGTGCTGGGAAGTGCTCTGAGGATCCCTGCACTTGTATCCCTGGAAATATTTGCTGGGATGTTTGGGATAGGATCAACATCATGTGAGCAGTTCCCGAAGTCCTGTTCATTCCCTGCTGCTGAATATTCAGAAGCCACAAGAAAATGCCCTTTTTTTTCCCCAATTCTGGTTAAAAGGAATCCTATGGAAATGCAAAAACCCTTTAAAACTGATTAAATCTCAACTGAAAATAAACCCAGCTCTTCTGACCACCCTCTCTTGGCTTAATCTGACCCAGATTCCACCTCCAGACACCTAAAAAAAAAATAAAAAAGAGTTCTGCCATATTAATTCCCCCAGTTTGATTTTATATTTGGCTTTTCCCAGCTGAACTGGGGTTCACTTTTCTTTCCCAGCTCAGGTTTAACCCTACTTGCAGTAAAAAAAATATAATAAAATAAAATAAATCTTATTGGAAGGGTTTGGGGGTAGTGGAAAACAGTTTAAAAATTAATACAAGCTGGATTTTTTTTTTTCTCTCTCAATTGAACTATAAATGCTATTTTAACAGGTATCCAGTAAAAACCCAGCCAGGAATTCATTAGGATCCCACTTTCAGACGGAGTATGAAATACAACCCCCATTTCCTGTGGGTGCTGGTTTCCTAAGGCGTTTAAAAACTACCAGGAATTTTGCCCTTTCTCCAATTTCTCACCACTCACTTTTACACTTTCAAACGGAATAATTTTAGGCTGGAACAGAAGAGAATCTTCCAATTCCACTCTTCCAAGAAGAACATTCCCAGGAATAAGTTTGCCCCTCTTTTGGCTGAGTTATTTGTGTAGGAACCACCACAGAGCTGTTCTGGAGGGGGTTTAATGTGGTTTTATTTACCTTTTACCTTCCTAAAGCGGCCATGGGGTGGAAAATCCTGGAATTAGAAAGGTTGGAAAAGCCCTCTGAGCTCACCAGCCCAGCAGTGCCAAGGCCACCACCAAACCACGTCCCCAGGTGCCACATCCACAGGTTCTTTTGGACACTGGCAATGAAAAGCTGGGACAGTGAACCTTGGACACTGAATCCGGAGCTGAATCCGGAGCTGAATCCCAGGATCCCTCCCTGAGGTGGGATGTGGTGCATCAGAGCTGTTGATTTGGACAGAAATGGGTATTGAAACTCTTCTTTACTCTCTTTATTCAGCAGCTGCTCTGATTAACCTCACACAGAAGGTCCTGAACCTGGAGCCGAACCTGGAGCCGAACCTTGATCCCATTGTTTTGATCCAGCCCAGCTTCTTTTCAGGGATACACCAGAATGGCCTTTCCAGCATCTCTTTGTCTTCCCTTATGGACATAATTCCAGTCCTGGACAACACAGAGAAAGAGAAAAGTGGAGAAGGACCGGGAGAATCCGGCCCTGCTGGAGCAGGAGCTTGGCCCAGGGCTTGGGCTCCACCGTGGTCCCATTTCAGGATAAAATAAAACCCCAAAGCTGGAACCCAGATTGTGATATTTTAGTAAATGAAGATCCTGAAAATGTTCACAGTAATGGGAAAAATGTGGTGGGACTGAAGTGAACACCAGGGTCACTGCAGAACATTCCGACCTTTCCCACTCTGTGAGTCTGGAATTCTTGAGTCTGGGATTCTGTGAGTCTGGAATTCTGTGAGTCTGAGATTCTGGAATTCTGTGAATCTGGAATTCTATGATTCTCTGAGTCTGGAAATACGTGATCCTGGAAGTCTGTGATTCTGGAATTTGGTGAGCCTGGAATTCTGGAATTTTATGATTCTGTGGGTCTGGAGCTCTGTGATTCTGTGAGTCAGGAATTCTGGGGTTCTGTGATTCTGGAATTACTGTGATTTTGTGAGGCTGGAATTCTTTGAGTCTGGAATTCTGGAATTCTATGAGTCNCTGAGACTCTGGAATTCTACGATTCTCTGAGTCTGTGATTCTGTAAGTACATAAATCTGTGATTCTGGAATTCTGGGATTCTGTGAGTCTGAGATTCTGGAATTCTGTGAATCTGGAATTCTATGATTCTCTGAGTCTGTGATTCTGTAAGTACATAAATCTGTGATTCTGGAATTCTGGGATTCTGTGAGTCTGGACTTGTGTGGTTCTGTGAATCTGGAATTCGGTGATTCTGAAATTCTGTGAGTGTATAATTCTGGAATTCTATGATTCTCTGAGTCTGTGATTCTGTAAGTACATAAATCTGCAATTCTGGAATTCTGGGATTCTGGGATTCTGTGAGTCTGAGATTCTGGAATTCAGTGAATCTGGAATGATACGATTCTGTGAGTCTGGAATTCGGGGATTCTGTGAGTCTGGAATTCTGTGAGTCTGGACTTCGGTGATTCTGGAATTCTGTGAGTGTGTAATTCTGTAATTCTATGATTCTGTGAGTCAGGAATTCTGGGATTCTGTGTTTCTGGAATTCTGTGGCTCTGTGAGTCTGGGATCAGCAGGGAACTGGAAGGATGCTGCTCTCAAGACCTTTTCATGCCTGGGAAAATTTGCAATTCACAACAAAAGGGGGAGGACTGGGATGTGGAAGAGGCTGTGGGAATATCCCAACCTGCTTTCCCAGGAGTCCTGTGCTGCAGGATGCTTGGCAGGCAGGATACCTGGAGACATACCTGGATTGGTGTGTGCCACTCTCAATTCTACCCACAAAAACATGGAAAAATGGACAAACCCATGGCCACAAGGGAAGCAGAGAGAGGGCAGATCCTCAGAGACAGTTCCACATCAGGACCCCCTAAAACTGAGGAGAGATCCTGGTATTTGAAAGCTTCCAAAAGGAGATTTGGCCCCCTGACTGGGCAGGGAAATGAGGTTGATGAAGGGGAAAAGGGACCTGGTTAAGGACACAGAGGGATCCAGAGGAATGACAGGGATTTAAACCTGGGTCTGCTCAGCTGGAGCCCAAACTCTTTTATATTTTGCTCTGTGAGGAGCAAGAATGTCCTTAGAGACACACAAATATGGGCTGTTCCTCTGGCCTGGTGCTCCATGGGATTGTCCCAAATCCCCTTTGCCTGGTGACAACACAGAGTTTGTTTAACCAGGCCCAAACACATGGAGGTTGTTTCTGATTTCTGCACCTCCAGAAGCCTCCCCCAAGCCAAACAAGGTCTGTGCCTGTCCCACGTGCCAGCCAAGGGCTCTCAGGCCCTGCTGGACACGTGGGATGTCGTTTCCTGCTCACTCTGGGACTCGGTGTCCCCCAGGCTGGAACCAAACTGCTGCAGTCACTGAACCTGCCTGCACTGCCAGCCCCAGTTCACGTGGGTCAATCTTTAACTTCTCCTCCTGTGCCAGGAATGACTTGCAGCATAAATGAGTAACTCTTTTCCTGGTGGGAGTCCTTCCATGTGTTTATACTCCTGCTTTTGCTGGGCCAAGCAGGATCTGTTGGCACAGCCTCCGTTTGGCCCCCGTGTCCTTGTCCACACTCTGGGGGCTGTTTTGCTCTGGATAACCATTGTTTTTTGGCTGGGACATTCTATCCCAAGGTTCAAGTCGTGCCCCTTGGGATGGAAAGAACAGGGCATTCATTAACATGCTCTCTGAGATAATTTATTCATGGCCTTAATCACCCCTGGCAAACAGGCCATCCCTGCCCACGGTGATCCCAGCAGCTTTTCCAGGGACTTATTTTTATATCTCTTCGTGTTCCTTGACCATTGGTAGGATGGGAAAGGACACGGGGCAGGAGGGGGAGGAATGGAACTGGTTGACTTTATCCAGATCCAAAAGCAGAAATTCCTTCCAAGTCAGAGCAGGGACAAGGTGCTTCTCAAGGGTATTTGTGGTTGGACTCGATGATCTCAGAGGTCCTTTCCAACCTTGATGGCTCTGTGATTCTCTTCATCCCATCCCTGGAAGTGTCCAAGGCCAGGCTGGAGCTCCCTGGGCTGGTGGAAGGTGTCCCTGCCCACAACAGGGGGTGGCACTGGGTGAGCTTTAATGTCCCTTCCAACCCAAATCATCCTGGGATTCCCTGATTCCATAAGGATGTGCTTTTTACTGAAGAAATCAATTATCTCACCCCCTCTCTTCTTTCCCAAGTGTTCTCACTCCTGTGCCTTGCACCCTCACAGATCCATGGAATGTGGGCAGTGCCCTGGATTGAGTGAGTTGGTTGGTTCTCAGTTGGCACATTCCACACCTGGCTCACTGTGCTGTCATCCCACAGGGAGCAGGGAGAGGATCCCTCCTTTTGGCAGCAGGGTGGATTTCCAGTTGTCATCAGTCTGGGAATGTTGGAAAGAAATGATTTCTGTTTATAAAAATAGAGGGAGGCCAAAAGCCAGGGCCAAGGGGGAAGAGCCCTGCAGGTCCTCTGAAAAACTGGAGGGAGAGAGCAGCCAATGGGCTCAGGGTGAAGAGACTCCCCAGGAAAAACAGGGAGAAAATCTGTGGGATTCCAGCTGTGGAACTGAATGGCAGAAGGTTATGGAAAACAACCTCGTAAATGGGATTATAAAGGGATTAGAGGAACTCCTGGGTCATAAAGGCAGTGGATTAGACACTCCTGACCTTCCTAAACTGGTGGGACACAGGCATGGGAAATGCAGCTGTAGCTTTGTCTTGTTTGCTCTTTGCTTCCCTCACTTCCCACCATCAGAAATGATCCAAAAAGTCTCTTGTCGTGACTTGATTTTCCTGATTTCACTTTGCAGCCCTGTAACAAACAGCGGAATGGAGGAACAAACTCATTTTGCCTGGTGACAGACACAAAGTTTGGCACTTCAAAACACGGGATGTAAGACAACAGGATCCCTTTGCAGCCACACTGAGGCTCCAGGGAGAGCTGAGAGCCCCTTGCAGGGCCTGAAGGGGCTCCAGGAGAGCTGGAGAGGGACTGGGGACAAGGGAGGGAGGGACAGGACACAGGGAATGGCTTTAGCTGAAAGAGGATAAATTGAGGTGAGATATTGGGAAGGAATTCCTGGGTGTGAGGGTGAGGATGGACTGAGATGGATTTCCCAGAGAAGCTGTGGCTGCCCCTGGATCCCTGGGAGAGTCCAAGGCCAGGTTGGAGCAACCTGGGCTGGTGGAAGGTGTCCCTGCCCGTGGTAGGGGGTGGAACTGGAACAGGTCTCTTCCAACCCAAACTATTTTATGATTCTATGAATTCTGAGCTTTCCCCATTCCCAAAAATCTCCCCAAGGAAGGAATAATGGTCCTGTGGGTTTATCAGCTCATTCACATGGATTCATCCTCAACAGCTTGGGAGAAAAGGTCCCCTGCAGCTCTGCACCTTCAGCCACAGTCCTAAAAGATTCCTAAAAGATTCCCTGGCTTAACTTTATTAGGGTTTATGTCATCAAACACCACCAGCCCCTGCAGGAACCTGTTTATCCAACTGGTTCTTAGCTTGTGTTGTCCCAAAGAGTGGAGATGGAGGTGGGCTGTTCTCCAGATACTCCAAACTTCACTTCAGCACCTCCCCTGTCTCGTTCCAGTTTTCCCCAGACCTGACTCCCAAAGCCTTCCAGCTGCTCAAAGCTGGAATGGGATCTTGGAGGGGGGAAGACAGAACAAGGGCTGTGTTTTGGACACCAAGCATGAGGAGGCTCAGCTGACTCTACTTGTAAACTTATCACCAACTTGCTACTGTGGCACCTTCATTAAAGTGCCAGAGAGCAAAAAACCTGGGAAATGTGGAAATAGGGCACCTCTGTGACATCCAAAATCAAATGTGGTGCCTCTGTGTCATCAAAAATACGTCCAATCATGTCTGAGGAAATGGTTGTTCTCTGCTGACCCCACACCCTTGGCTTGTCCTAGAAGGGACAACCACAGGGTTTCTGTGCCCAAAAGGGTCCAGAAAGGTCCTTGGTTGAGTCCCCAGTCTCCAGGAAACCCTGTTTTGGAGAAAAGGAAGCCTGGATTCTTCTTGGTTTCCACTGGAGCTTCTTTCAAAGACGTCATCAGCACCCACTTAAGAACAGTGACTTAATCCTTCTGTGTTTCCACTCCCCCTCTGAGGACTGAGGGTGATGCTACACTTTATATCCAGGGATTCACCAAAACTTGTGTTTCCAAGCCCATTTTCTGCAGCACCTGACTCAGCAAAGCCACTGGATAATGATGGAAAGCAACCAGCCCCTTGCATTTAAAAATGACAAATAATTTGTTGTTTTCCCTTCCCTTCCAAGAGCTTTTTATTCAATTCAGGGTAATCAGGCAAAGTGACTTAAAAGAAACACCAGACATTGCACTGAGAGTCACCCAGACATTCCAACCCCATAATGCCAGAGTGAATCCATCATTATTTATCACTTGATTAATCCAAACCCCATCAAAGCCTGTTCAAAGCCTCCCAGTGGCTTCCATGGGGTTTGTAGTTTTCCCAAAGCAAACAAAGCCAGCACGACAAAAGAAATGTGGAGAGACAGGAGACACACAGAGACCAAAGAGAGATATTGAGTGTCTGCTAATCAGGAGACAACTTTATCCCTTGGAATCACACCAAAAAAATTGCTGTTTGGAGATAGGAACAAACTCAGAAGGACGGAGCAGCCTTTTGGCTCCTAAGTGAGGAGCACTGGGCAGCTCTTCCCACACAAAAAGCACTGGACTGGCTTTCCTTCCATGGAATCCTGTGCTCTCAGACAGTTATGGGATCAAACCAGGGCCTCTCAGCTCTCAGCTTCACCTGCTGTCTGGTGGCTTTGGCACAGAGGTTCTGCAGGGTCCTGGTCACACCTGCCAACCTTCTGCCGGCTCCTCATCCAGGTTGTGGATGTATTTGGGAACAGGGACACAGGATGTTCATCCATGGGCAGCCAAATCCCAGGGAGAAGGTATCACAGAATCCTGGAAAGGTGTGAGTTGGAAGGCACCTGAAAGATCATCCAGTTCCATGGGCAGGGACACCTTCTATAGACCAGGTTATTCCAAGCCCTGTCCAACCTGGCCTTGGACACTTCCAGGGATGGGGATGAATAAAATCAGAGTCATCAAGGTTGGAAAAAACCTCTGAGATCATCGAGTCCAACCACAAATACCCTTGAGAAGCACCTTGTTTGATCAAATGTACATCTGCAGGGCAGTGGGAATGACTGAATCCCAGAATGGGTTGGGATGGAAGGACCTTGGAGATCATCCATTTCCACCCCCTGCCATGGGCAGGGACACCTTCCACTAGCCCAGGGTGCTCCAGCCTGGCCTTGGACACTTCCAGGGATCCAGGGGCAGCCACAGCTTCTCTGGGAAATCCATTCCAGCCCCTCCCCACCCTCACAGCCAGGAATTCCTTCCCAATATCTCCACCTCTATTTATCCTCTTTCAGTTAAAGCCATTCCCTGTGTCCTGTCCCTCCATCCCTTGTCCCCAGTCCCTCTCCAGCTCTCCTGGAGCCCCTTTAGGCCCTGGAAGGGGCTCCAAGGTTTCCCTGGAGCTTCTCTTCTCCAGGGGAACCGCCCAACCTGCATCAAGTGGGTTCTGTGGGAACTTCTCCGTGTATTTAAGACCATGGCCCCTCCAGTTCAGGCAGCACATCCAAACCCTCACACCAGGAATAAACCCTTTCCTTTATAACAGAATAACTCCTAAAGAGAATAAATGAACCAGCTGCTCCACACAGCCCTCAGTGAAGGATGGAAACCCAGGGAAAGCATCACTCAAGTTTCTTCTGCTCCCTTTGCAGCTTCAGAAGGTCACAACACACAACACAGGCCGGTTATTTTGGAACTCATTACCTAATCAGGATAAATTACTCAGGGAAGTGGAATTTGGTGGTTTCTGAGGCATCATAGCCTGATAACAGCCCTGATAGGAGAAGGGCAGTTTCTCAACCCATCATTTATTTCCTTGGTGCTTCTCAGAGGCCTCTTGTCTCTGGGCCCGGGGAGATTAATGAGGGGAATCGACTGCGAGGAGGAAAACCAGATGAAAAATGGAGCTGAGCTCTGGGAGGTTTTTATTAGATACCTAAAGCTGGGGGATTGCACAAGGACAGAGGGCACAGTAAAAGCCCAGAGAGGCAGCAAATCGATAGGAGAGAAATGAGAGCAAGAAAAACAAAGACCAGAAGTGGGAGGTGGTTTTGTGATGCACGACAGTAAATAATATTTAAGGGCCTGAAGGATTCCTGCCTGAAAGGGCCCGTGGGAAAGAGGTTTGAAAGGGTAACTGGAGGAAATATTGGGGGGGTAGAAGTAAAACTGTGTGATGGTAGAGAACAGCCAAAACTGCCTTGGTTTGGTACCCAACATTCCCAACACAGCAAAGGGCAGGGATGAAGCAGAAATCATATTGGAGTCACAGAGATGAAAACCACCTCCCCAAAAATGGCATCTTTCTGTCCCAGTGCATTTGCCTGTTGGCTGAGGAGTTGTGGGAAACAAAGCCAGTGGATTTTGCACCTGTGCCCCAATTCAGGGGATGTACAAAGGGGTATCTGAGTTAGTTGTTTGTCCATTCAGAAACTCCCTAAGGAATATTGCCTGGAGATACCCAGGAAAATCTACAGAGAGAAAAAAAACCAACACTTGGAAAAGAGTTTTGAGAAAGAATTTTGGAGTGTTCCTCTACATGAAACACTCCCAAATTAATTCCATTAAAGGTTCTTGCTTTCAAGATTATCCTGATTTTCTCCCTGCCCTGGTGCTGCTGGATTTACCAGGAGCTGCTCCTGAACTTTGGGAGCAGCCAAAGGTCCATCACAGAAGCCACCCAGGAGTTTGAGGGGTATTGATCCAGCTCTTTGTGGGTGGAAATCCCTTCTGGATAGGAGAGAGGACAACAGGGATCTATTAATCCTTTGGAGGTCAGGGGGGGTAAACTGCTTTAATGCTGTCCCAAAATGTTGTTTAGGAGTTATGGGAAGCAGAGACAGCTCCCAGATCAGGCTGCAGGGCTGGTCACACCCCAGGGCTTCAAGGAAAGGGGTAAAAGAGCCATCAGACACTCAAGATGGTTGTCAACAGCTGTCCAGGGGAGTTTATTCTTCTTAGAAATGAAAAACTTGTGGCTTTCACAACATTTTTAGGGAAAAGAAAGAAACATGGACCAGATCTCTTTTAATGGAGCAGAGGAGAGATAAAGGAATTGCTGTGGGAATGGTAAAGTGGTAAATGAATCCCTGATTTTTGGTAGGTTTGGTTCATGGACCCTCCACTTCCAGGGCTGGGGCAGCCACAGCCTCTCTGGACAGCCTGTGCCAGGACCTCCCACCCTGCCAGTCGAGCAGTTCTGCCATGTATGGAACCTGCAGTTCCCATTTTTCAGCTTGAACCCATTCCCCCTGCCCTGGCACTCCAGGTCCTGGTGAAGTGCCTCTCCAGCTTCCTTGTAACTCGAGAGGGACCTCCTCCTTCTCCTTCTCCTCCTTCTCCTTCTCCTTCTCCTTCTCCTTCTCCTTCTCCTCCTTCTCCTTCTCCTTCTCCTTCCTTCCTTTTCCCCCCCTTATTTCCTATTTTCCCCTTTATCTCTTGACAAGAATCACTGAACTTATCACCACTGATGATTTTCCTTCTCTTCCCACGACTCCCAGAGCAACAAAATCATCTCCCTTCCCCTTCCAGACTGAGTTTTGGGAACAGGAACCCTTCAGAACTGCTCACCCACTCACAGCAGGTTGGGAATTTCCCAATTCTCAGCAGCAACACCCTCAAGTTGGTCCTCAATGGCTTTGATCTTTCCTGCCCTTCTGCGAATGACCCTCGAGAGCTTCCCCCGTGGTCAGTGCTGCTCCTCCAGCACTGTTCTCCGATTTCTAATTGGTTTAAACATTGCTCTCTACTTCTCTTATCGATTTTAACTCAATTTAATCCATTAAGCTTCACCTTAATGTGGCTTTTGGCTGCTTTTTGACAGCAGCATCACTTTCTGGAACCTCTTTCACTCCTGTCAGACTCAGCAGCTTAAAAACCCCATTTTTTTCCCCCCAGGCTGCTGCAGTTCCACGTGTTGCATCCCCACAACTTTTCAAAGCCCTTTTCTCCCCCTTGAGAGCATTTTTTATGATGAATTTGGCCTCTGGCACGTCGTAGCTCAGTTATCACTTGGAGCCAAGCAGGCCCCAGTGCCAGAGTCTGGAGAGAAAACAACAACTTTTAGGGAACAGAACGGAGCAGCTGATTCCAGCTGAGGTAAAACTGCACCACACATGGATGAGCTAAAAATACTGACCATGAGAACCTCCAGCAGGTCAGTCCTGCTATTCCCACTGTCCTGAGGCCTCCTGGAGCTGCAAAAACGGTCCAGGGTTATTGCAAATTATTTATAAGGTCAGACTTCAAAAGGAAAAGCTCTTTAGTGCCACTGGCCCCTCTCGGAATTGCTGATTACGCAGATACAGGGGGTGGTGAAGTTTTGGACCAAAACCTGACACAGAGAATTCTTGGCCCATCTTCTCCTGTCTCCCCACAGCTGGAGCGAAGGGATCCCCTTTGGAATTCCCAATTCCCCTTGGCTGTGCATTTTGGGCTTTCCCAAGACACCTGGTGGGAATCTGGGCTTCCCTTTCCCCACCTCAAGCCCATCTCCCTCCAAGCTTTTGGGCAGATCTCCCTGCTGTGGTCATGGCACAGCTGGGGCACATTTGAGCCTTGGAAATGGTAAATGATAAATAAATGATAAAAACTCCCTTTTGCTTTCCTTGGATCCTCCTGGCTGTAGGACTGACACCCCATCCCATGGCAAGGCTCTCCTGAAATCCCAGTTCACCTGATGCTCCTGCACTGGGCAGGGAATGGAAGAGGCTTAAAGAGCCTCTCTGCTATTTTGGGGGGTCTCATCCCTGTTGTTGTGTGGGACAGGAACCCAGCAGGTGACAGAGCAGCTTCCACACCCTCCCACAGCAGGAGAAGATCCTTTGTGTCCCATCAAAGAAGACTTTGAAACAACACCCTCAGTATCTGCACTTCCCCACCCTCCTGTGGCTTCATTTCCCTCCAAGGGGGGCTCTGAAATGTGGCCAGAATTCTGCCTCCACGTTCCTATGGCCATTGTTTGAAGGGATTGCTGAGAGTTTGATTTATTATCCCAAAAGCCTGGCCAACATAAATGTTTCCTTTCCTTAAAGCCAGCGAGGATTTGTAATATTCCTCCAAATAATCCTCGGATCTGACCACATCAATGAGAGGGCAGCAAATCCCACCGAGGAACACAGAGCCCACGTGGTGGAGGGGGGACAGGTCTGTGTTGCCCACAGAACTCACAGTCCTGCTTTTATCTCAGCCTGAGAAGGGCCAAGTCACCCAGGCACTTTTCCCCCTTTGCATGGGAAGTGCCAAACCTTGGGATCCCTCTCCCACAATTTCTGGGGGGAAGTTATCTCATCTGAGAGCAGAAGGTTGTTGTCACCAGGAGCAGGAGATGTCCCTGCTGGGAATGGCACATGTGGCATCTCCACAAGGTTAACTCTAAGTGCTGCATCTGGAGCTGCCTCATATCCTGGGAAGTCCTTTTTTTATGGAAAGGTTTACAGGAAATATTGGCTCCTTGAGGGTTCCTTAATGTTTTCTGGAGATGTTGGACTCACAGGGTGCTGTTCTCCCACCACACAAATCCAGTTTAGCTCATTCTGGGGACAAGAGGCTCAAACCTGTCAGGGATTGCAGTGACCATTTATTTCAAGGCAGTGAATGGTTGAGATTCATTAAGCCCAAATTGGTCAATATTATTTTTCTGGATGTGGAGATCAGTGAGCACAAAGCCACTTCAGCCTTCCCCCTCTGCTTGCTTTTCCTAAAAACAAGCCTCCTTTCAGCTCAAAAGGTCTTCCACCTTTCAAGGATTTAAGGAAAACTCCTGGAAATGTGTCACTGGTGGTCTCCCAGCTCAAAAATCAGAGGTGACCAAAATTTGTTTCACTCAGACAGAATAAAGTCATTTTATGTAGAGTTGAAACCAGGAGAATTCTGATCAGAGTCCAGAGGAGGCCCTGGAGATGATCCAAGGGCTGGATGGAGCTCTGGAGCCAGGCTGGGAGAACTGGGGGGGTTCCCCTGGAGAAGAGAAGGATCCAGGGAGAGCTGAGAGCCCCTTGCAGGGCCTGAAGGGGCTCCAGGAGAGCTGGAGAGGGACTGGGGACAAGGGCTGGAGGGACAGGACACAGGGAATGGCTTCAAACTGAAAGAGGATAAATTGAGGTGGGATATTGGGAAAGAATTCTTGGCTGTGAGGGTGTGGAGGGACTGGAATGGATTTCCCAGAGCAGCTGTGGCTGCCCCTGGATCCCTGGAAGTGTCCAAGGTCAGGTTGGTTGATTTTGTTCACTAAATCAGCCAAGAGGGTTGAGCTTCTACCCTCTAGAGCACCAGAGGCTCCTCTGGAGCTGGGAATGGATCTTTCCAGAGAAGGACAATTTATCTTAGTGGGAGCCTCCATAAATCTTCTTCCATGAGATCTCACTGGTCATTAATAAAGCTGGAGTTCTCATCCCAGCTTTTCTCCACACAGCAGAGGTGGTCAAGCCTCTTGGAAGCTGATTTTTATTATTCCCTGTAGAAACTTGAGGGAGTTTATATTTTGGGATGTGCTGAAGATCAAAGTCTTCGTCTCCCAGAGGAACTTTGGGTGCCCTGTGCTCCATCACCCCTCTGGTTCCAAGGGGTAACAAAGGTGAATGATTCATGGGGGGGTCAGTTCTTCATGGAAACCAGATTGTCCCCAAGAAGTGACTCAGAGGATCCACTCCCCTCTGGAACACTGGGGCAGTGACCCAGCAGGGCCTCCCAAAGCACTGAGAGCTTGGTGTCCTGCCCCAGGGTGGCAGGAATGTTATTCCAGGAATATCCCCACTGGGCTCAAAAGGCACAATTGTCCAGGACCTGATCTTAGGAGGAGCCTTAAACTCATTTATGGCTCCTGGACACTGTCAGGAGCAGGGGGTGAGTGATAGAACCTCCTGCAGGGTAGTGGGAATTGGTGGTTTGGTGGCCACAGTATCAGAATTCTCTGATGGTTCCAAGGCCAAATTAAACTCCTGAGTTCTGGAGTGACCTCCAAGGTCACTGGACACCCCCTGGAGGCACCACCTCATCCAAGGTTTGTCACAGAGGAGACACCCAGCAAGGAGGAGATAAAGAGGAGTTGGATGTCACACTTCCAGCCTCCTGAATTCCAGGGAGCAGAGCCTCAGATTCCAGCCTGAGACACCAGCCCTGCATTTCCTGGCACACAAGGACATCAAACCCCACTCCCAAAGAGCCTGGGGCTGCTCCTCTGTCCTTCCAGGGATTCCAAATAGAGGTGGTTCTTTTTTTTTGCAGCACAGGGAAGTGCTGTCCCTCCTAATTGAGCTCAAGGGAAGAAGTCATTTCTGGGAATGATTTTATCAAATTGAAGCCCTCAAACCCTCAGCTCCAAGCCCAGGATCCCAATGGCCCCCACGGATTCCTGCATCTTATAATTACTGACATTATGGTCTCCCTTGGGCTGTGCAGATGCAGAGTAAGGGATGAAAGGAAATGAGAGCCAAGATCCACCCCCAAAATCCCAGGAAACTTTACCAGAAGCCAAGTTATCCTCTCCTTAAACACTTCCAAAGGGGTTCCTCACAGCACTGCCCCCTGATTCCAGGGCTTGGAAAAAGATCCTGCATGAACTTTAAGGATTGGAGGAATTTTAATACTGCTACAAAAGGAATTCCAGGGAGAGGAAAGGCCCCTCTGGAAAGAGGAAGAG
This sequence comes from Pachyramphus minor, assembly GCA_013397135.1. Lineage (NCBI taxonomy): Eukaryota > Metazoa > Chordata > Aves > Passeriformes > Tyrannidae > Pachyramphus > Pachyramphus minor. Next base: position 88,109 of record VYXB01002626.1, read on the forward strand.
GAGCAGAACTGAGTCCTTCCCTGAAAATCCAGCCTGGATCAGAGGTCCAAAAAAATCTTATCAGTTCTGAATTTGGTAGCAGTGCTGGAGGAACAGCACTGAAAAGGTGTGAAGCTCTTGAGCTCCTCAGGGAGGGTCTTTATCAGAAGGACAAAAAAAATCAAAGCAACTGAGGAAGAATTTGAGGGTGTTTCTGCTGAGAAATGAGGATTTCCCAACCCCCTGTGAGTGAGGATTTTTGCAGGGTTCCTCTTCCCAAAGGGCAGAGTCTGCAAGAGGAGGGGGATTGACTTTGTTGCCCTGGGAATCACAGGAAGAGAAGGATTTATTTGCTGTAACACTTATTCAAAATATTATTAGATAAATAATTGGAGTATTTCTCCAGAGTCTGGAAAACCATCTATTTTAAGTGTTTCTATTGATTCCCCTCCCAGTCTTGGTGTTTAACCTCTTTTTTTGGTACCTGAGCCCATTCCAGCTGCTGCCTGGGCTGTGAAATTGGAATCTCTTCATCCAGACAATGAATTCTTCACAAAACTTGAACCAAAGCCCCAACAGTCCCCAAGCTGAGGGATAGAGTTGCTGCAGAACGTGTCCAAAATAGAAGAAACAAAACAAAATCCGAGCCTAAACCCTTCAAATGGAACAGCAGCCACCCAAAAATGCAGCCAGCAGCACAAAAAAGCAGCCACGCTGTGCCCTCACCAACTCCTACTCTGTAATTAAATGAAAATGCTGAAGGTTTGGTATTTTTAAAACTGGGCTCTGGTTTCCTCAGGGAAAGAGAGAGAGAGAAAAAAAAAAGCCTTGTGTTCTTTTCCTGAGTCAAGAGCAGAATTTCAGGGCATTAATTCTCCCAGCTCAGCCAGAGCTGGAAGAGATTTTCCCTCTGTTATTTTTTCCCCCCTGTGAGTTGTGATTTTGTCACCCAGTTCCAGGGTTCCTTGGGGCACCAGAAGCTCCTCGTGGCACTGAAAGGGATATTTGAGCTTTGGCTGAGCCAGAGAGAAAGTCTTGGCCTGTTGTGTGAGAAACCAGTGGCACTGGAGAGGGGAGGAGGGAACTGGGATGTCCTCTCATCGCTCCAGGCCTGCTGGTCCCAAGGGTGAGCAATATTCCCATTCCATTGGATGGGAGGAAAAAAGGAGCAAGGAAAAAGCAAAAGGAGGATTCCTGAGAACAACCACCAACAAAGGAACTTTTCCTCAGGAAAACGGGAGCGGGAATAACAAAACTCCAACACGAAAATGCCCCAACCAAGACCCAAGAGTGGAGCCTGAGGGATCCTGGAGCTCAGATGTTTCCTGGAGCTCAGATGTTTCCATAAATTGAATGTGTGGGGTAAAGAAATCCTACATTTTGTGTCAAAGGCAGGAAAACCACCTAAAAACAGTATTGAGAACACAATTTTCATGAACAGTAGAAAAGCCTGAGGAGCTGCCTGTGGAATTCCTAATTATTTTAAGGATAATTTGCCTGCTTTCTCCTAGTGGGACAATCAGCTGCTGTGGTTATTATTTAAAAAATATTAAAAATATAATAATATAAAAATATCTAAAAATGTATATAATATATAAATATGTGTTATAAAGAATATAAATGTATAATATAAAAATAATAAATATTATCTAGATCAACCTTGACTGATCTATATATGAAGGGTGAAGGGAAATTTGATGGTAGAAGCTGGGAGAGAAGTTTTGGCATGGGAGAAGAGACTGTCCCTGAACCTACATCCCTTGTGAGCCCTGTGGTGCTCTGAGGACTTCATGGAAAGGACCTAAGAGGGGTTTAGCTGAGGAGATGCAAAATTCCCAGGAAAGAAGGAAATCCAGGGAAGCCAAAGGCTGGTTCAACCCCTCTCTCCATGTCTGGAGGTTTGATGTTCAGCAGTTACTTTCAAGCTAAAGGCTGAGCAGCCAGGAGAGGGTCAGGTGGGACATGAGGAGGAATTTCTCCCTGGAAAGGGTGGTCAGGCACTGGCAGGGGCTGCCCAGGGAGGTTTGGAGTCCTCAGCCCTGGAGGTGCCCAAGGAAGGCCTGGATGTGGCACTCAGTGCTCTGGGCTGGGCACAAGGTGGGCATCAGTCCAAGGTTGGATTCAATGATCTTGGAGGTCTTTTCCAGCCTTGATGACTCTCTGACTTGGTGATTCAATGTGGTCTAATTACATTAATCACAAATTTGCCTCCAGAGCTTCTTGTTTGCCCCAATCTCTGCACCGTGTTCTGCACCTGCCTCTTCAAACAGAGGCCCTGCTGTGCCTGGAAATATCGGGAGCTGCACTTACATCTGGATTTTTGGGCCTGCTGACACCCCTGTTCTGCTGCAGGTCCTTGTGGAGCTGCAAGATTGGCCCCAGTTCCCAGTTAATATCCTGATTTTCCACATAGGTCAAGTGCAGCTGGAAGAAACCCTGGAATAGCTGGTGTGAGACAGTCTGAGCCCTGCACGAAACCTCTTCCAAGCTGGAGAACAAAACCAAAACAAGGCTTCTCCAAACACCAGAATCCTATGGAAGGGGGGCATTTCCCTCTGTCTTAAACAACCCCAGCTCCAGCTGGATCATTTCTGGGATGGAGAAAGGCATTTAAATAACCAGCTGAACCAGACCAGGCCTTTTTAAGAAGAAGGCATTGCATTATTTACTGGCCTTGGAAGTGCAGGAGAGGTCAGGCTTCGTGTCCCAAGCCAGTGGGGAATAATTCAGCTCCAAAGTGCAGCCTGGAAAGCCACTTCACTCCTGTATTTCTCCTTTAGTGGAGCTGAGCACACACACAAACCCCCCTGCTCCAGCTCTGCAGAGCTGGCACAGCTCCTCCCTTATCTCCTGCATCAGCATCCCAGCCTTTTCTTGCTGACAAAGGAGGAATATTTACGCAAGGAGGCTGTGGGAACACAACATTCCCCCTGGCACGGCCTCCCAGGCCCTGTTTGCAGTCCCAAATAAAGAACCAGGCCCTTTATCCGTGTGGGGCAGAGCGGCTGAAACACCCGACCCTCGGGATGGAGAAGGGCAGGGCCAGGGCTGAAAAATCAGGGCTGAACTCTGGGAGTTGGAGCAGCTATTCCCAGCTCCCAGGCTCCAGCTGTAAATCCTGGGTGGATGCTGGGATTGTTGGATCATTTAGCAGCTGGCATTACTTGATTTAGAAGTGCACACAAATCTCATTTTCCTCCTCACCTCGAATAATTAACCCCCAAACTTTATATCTAACCTGGCATTTAAGAAGATTTCTTGGAAGATCTCATAATGTGACAATAGAAAATCCAAAGCCTTTGAAGTGTCATCAACCCAAAAGTCACAAAGAAAGGCTAAATAACATCTCTGGAAAAATCTGTCTGAAGTTGTTCTCCTTCTGCTGTCGATCAGTGCTTGTGGTTCCTGACAATCTGGTTGTTGTACTAAGTTTACTCTGAAATTTGACTCCTGCTGTTGCTGTGGTTGTTAAACAAGCCAGAAAGAATTATCCTTGTTTTCTTCAGTGTCTGAGCTTATGGATTTGCCCTCAGTGAACACTTGAGGATGAAAGTTTAGCCCTGGAGTTCACAAATAATCATTAATTCTGGTTTTTGTGAGGGAATCACTTGAGTCCTCGCTCCAATGTCCTGTAGAAATCCATAAAAACAGTGGGTGAGTTTGCCTTTAGAAATCCATAAAAACAGTGGGTGGGTTTGATATTATTCCTTCAGAATTTAAAAAAAAATTAATTGTTTTTTTGTATGGGAGGTGTTTTAGTGAAGGGGCTTCTCATGATTTAAACATGAAAGAAAGCTCAGACTTGGAATGAAAAGGATGTTGGGATCATCAGAGCTCATAATTCCTCTCCTAGAATCCCAGAATGGTTTGGTTTGGAAGGGTCCTGAAAGATCATCCAGTTCCATGGGCAGGGACACCTTCCACCAGCCCAGGGTGCTCCAACCTGGCCTTGGACACTTCCAGGGATCCAGGGGCAGCCACAGCTTCTCTGGGAAATCCATCCCAGTCCCTCCCCACCCTCCCAGCCAAAAATCCCTTCCCAATATCCCTCTGGCAGTGGGAAGCCATTCCCTGTGTGCTGTCCCTCCAGCCCTTGTCCCCAGTCCCTCTCCAGCTCTCCTGGAGCCCCTTCAGGCCCTGCAAGGGGCTCTCAGCTCTCCCTGGATCCTTCTCTTCTCCAGGGGAACCCCCCCAGCTCTTCCAACCTGGCTCCAGAGCAGAGGGGCTCCAGCCCTGGCAGCAGCTCCGGGGCCTCCTCTGGACTCTCTGCAGCAGCTCCAGGTCCTTCCTGTGCTGGGAGCCCCAGAGGAGGGTTGAGATTTCCCCCCCCCCAAAAATCACTATTTGTGTTTCCTGGCTGACACCAACTTATCTAAACCAAATATTTTGGTGACCCTGTAACACTTTTCCCAACCTTTCCATGGGGTGAGGGGGAAGATTCTCAATTTGGGATGGAATTTTTTGAAGAAAGTGACATCAGATAAGGGTTAATTTTGAGCTGTCACTGGTTATCAAGGAACCTCCACAGAGTTTGGAGTTCACAGAATGAACTCTGTGCCCACCTTTTACAGCCTTAAACCAAACTGTGAACACTATTGAGCCTCCCCTGCTCTCAGGCTTCATTCAGTGGAGGCAGTCCAGCATTTCCTGGAATCAATTAGGTTGGAAAAGCCCTCTGAGATCCTGAAATCCTTTGACTCCATTCTTGGAAGAGGGTTCACATGGATGCAACCACGGAGTGTCTCTGTTACCTCCCTTTGGTTGTGAGTTAATGTAGGAAAGGAATATCATCGTGAACTCTGCCTTCCCTCTGCCTTCAGACCAAACATCTTGGGGAAAAGCTGAGTTTTCCCAAGGGGCATTCAGGGTGGACATGGCCTGTGTGTTCAAGGATGATGTGAGGAGGTTTTGTTGTCCCAGCAATCCCAGAGCAAAGCTGCTGCACTGCCCTCCCTGTGCAGCCTTGGAAACATTTAAATATTCACTGCAAGGTCACCAAAGGTCTTGCCTGAAACACCTCTGTGGAAAACACCCTTGTCCTTCCCCTCACCTCAGCAGGGCTTTGGTGTTTGCTCCAGTCAGGCCAAGGAGTTCAAAAACCCCTTAATAGGTGTAGGATTGGATGGGTCAGAACCTGCAGGCACATGGGGCTCAGACTGCACCCCTGACCCCACCAAGGATTGGGAAATCTCCATGACTTCCTGCTGGTCCAAAGTCTGAGGGGAGTGGAGCAGAACGAGGCAGGAAAGGGTCTGGCAGTGCTTTGGTCACTGGGGCTGCTGCTGATGTGTCACCTCCTCGGCTCATTTGTCACCTCCTTGGTTCAGTGGCCTCTCTCAGGTGTCAGCCTCGTGCTCCCCAAGATCCAGGATCTTCCCTGGATCTGTTTTCAGCTTGACCAGATAATTTGTGGTTTAAAAGCAGCTCTTTAAGGGCACTGAAAGGGGTGATCAACTAAGAGAAAAACAGAAGGACTTTCTTCCAGTCTGATCAGGAAGTGTCCAAGGCCAGGATGGAGCAACCTGGGCTGGTGGAAGGTGTCCCTGCACATGGCAGGGGGTGGTATAGGATGATCCTTAAGGTCCTTCCAACCCAAACCATTCTGGGATTCAATAATTGTCATTGCCCTACAGATGCACCTTTTATCAAACATCACCTCTCAGGCTTCATCACAGCACAACGAGCCCTGAAATTCCAAACTTAAAACACTCAGAGGGGTTGGAATTAGATGGTCTTTAAGGTCTCCTCCATTCCAAGAGATTCTGGGATTCCATGGTCTTCTTGGGGCATCTTGGGAACCACCTTGGACAAGACATTTGTTGTAGCAGGACCTTTCCTGTGCAAGTTCATTAATGAGCCATCAGGGACATGGAAATTGTCCCTAAAGTGAATTTTACCTCTGCTCCTCAGCTCTGACATCTACAGGGGTCAATGTTCTCTAATTCCACAGGATCACAGTTTGAAATATAGAAACCCAGAATGACATGGAAGAGGAATCCACTCCTGGATAAACCACGAGGCTCTTTTTCTCTTGCTGCCATCCCTCAAACCACCTTCCAGCCGATTAAACAACCCCTTTGTCCTCCACTTCCTCTGCCTGAAGCACTGAAATGCAACTAGGTGTAACTGGAACTGTGTTAATGTGTAAAGCAGGGAAGATGAACCTCCCCTGGCCCTCACACAGCCAGAGCCCAACTGCAGCTCAGCCTCAGGCTCAACCTGATCTCAGTCCCGGGGTTCAAGCTTCACTAAAACCCAAGCAAATATCGAGGGGGCAAAATGGAAATTAAAACTAAGCCTTGCAGGGGACACACCTTGATTACCCCCCCAGGAGAAATCCTAACTCGGAGTTGACAGGAATGGTTTCCATCTGGGGAGTTGGTGGTTGTGCCTCTCTTGGCCTTCTCTGCCTGATCCAGGCATAAAACATTGGGAAGACTCGGAGGACTGTGATGGAAAGGAAAAATCAGGATGGGAAAAGAGGAGTGGATGAGTCCAGGGGGATCATGGGCATGGGATCCCAGGGTGGGCTGGGTTGGAAAGGACCTGAAAGCCCATCCAGTGCCACCCCCTGCCATGGGCAGGGACACCTTCCACTGGCCCAGGGTGCTCCAACCTGGCCTTGGACACTTCCAGGGATCCAGGGGCAGCCACAGCTTCTCTGGGAAACCCATTCCAGTCCCTCCCCACCTTCAGAGCCAACAATCCCTTCCCAATTATCCCATCTAAACCTACTGTCTGGCAGTTTGAAGCCATTCCCATCCAGTTCCTGATGACAAATCCCTCTCCAGCTCTCCTGGAGCCCCTTTGGATACTGGAAGGTTCTCTGAGGTGTCCCCACAACCTTCTCCTCTCCAGGTGAGCACCCCCAGCTCTCCCAGCCTGGCTCCAGAGGGAAGAGGCTCCATCCTTTTCTCAATTCTGTGACCTCCTCTGGACTTGCTCCAACATTCCCATGTCCTTCTTTATGTTGGGATCTTTAATGTGAGACAGCTGTGGCTTCCAGAGGGGAGAAGAACAGGGAACAGCTGGTTCTGCAGCCACATGTTCCTGTCAGATCCAAAATCCAGCTCAGCCCATGATCACATTTGAAAGCCCTGCAAGGATCACCTTAATTAAATTCTTATTAAGCTTCTATTTCTCTAGTTGAGGCTTTATTGTATCAAACTCAAGTGCTGGGGGCCAGTTTTCAGTGAGATTGAGCACAATTCCACTCTGCTCCACAGGAATTCCGAGTCACTGTTTTACAGACAGGCCAGGATTCCAATCTGGGCCCTGAGCTCAGCTCCACAGACCAGCATGTACACATTTAAAATCAAAATATGACTAAAAGTCAAGCTTACCGTGTTCCCAAGGCTGGACATGCAAGTCTGGGAGACTTCTGGGACACTGAGACATCCTTTGGGATCACTGGGGGTGGGTTTTGTGGCTGCCACAAGGAATTTAAAGCGGGATCCAGGTTGGATCCAGGTTGGAGATGGCAGAATGTGTGGAGAGGGGCAGCAACAAACAGGGGGTAAGGAACAATGTTACTCACAATTTGCTCCTCAGGAAACACAACATTCCTTGAATTATTTTTTTAATTCATATATTTTTGATGCAAAAGCAGCCCCAAAGTGTCACTAAACCAAAACACTGGTGCAGAGTTGGATCCTCTCCTTGAAGGAGGGAGAAGGAACCTTTCTGATTGATTTGGGTTTGTCCCCCAGGGTGAGACCCCCCCTGACCTCCCTTCAACCAGCAGGAATCTGAGTGTGCAGGATTTCTCTGGGATCCTCAGGAGCTGATCCCAGGCAGGGATGGGCTCCTTGACCTGGATTTTGGGATGGAGGGGAAGCCCCAGGCTCAGGGATGGAGCTCAGGGGTGGAAGGAAGAGCAGCTCCTAAATTTTGTGATCTTTTTTAGGTCAGGTCTGATTAGCCCCAGGTCCCTGAGCAGGACAGAGTCAGACCAGGGGGTAGAAAGGAAAGGGAAGGGAAGGTTTGGGAAGGGAAGGGGTAGTTGGGACACCAGCTGTGGTAAAACCCATGTCTGGGGGCCTGAAGCTCCAAGCTCTGCCCAGGAAGGAGGAGGGGTGAGCTCAGAGCCTGCCTGGGTAGGGCTGTTCTTTTGGGAGGCTGAGACACGGGGGAACAGCACCAATTTTTTGGGAATAATCAAATCATTTCATGATCAGGTGAACAATCTGTGGCTGGAAGGGAGGGATGTTCAGGAGAAAGGGAGAGGGAAGATTTCAAAGGAGTGAAAATCAGCCACACAAGGTGGCAGTGCAGATTGTCAGCAGGGGCTTCTGGACACCAGCAAAAGGCTGGGAATAGTCCTGTTGGATCAGATCCAACGGGAGAAACCAGACGCTCCAGTGACACACTGGGGGTTTGTCTGTGTGACTCTGCTGCGTGGAGGCCATAATTTCTTAATTATTAATTGTCCTCATGGATTAATGGACACCATTTATTGATCAGAACTTGTTTCTACCCTGAATTCCTCCAACTTCTCCATTGTCATTCTCTGGATGGGATCATTTGGACGAGGCTGGGGGCAGCTGGTACCTCAAGGATCACAGAGCAGCTGTGCCAGGGGAGGGGCAGGTGGGACATGAGGAGGAATTTGTCCCTGGAAAGGGTGGGGAGGCCTTGGCAGGGGCTGCCCAGGGAGGTTTGGAGTCCCCAGCCCTGGAGGTGCCCAAGGAAGGCCTGGATGTGGCACTCGGTGCTCTGGGCTGGGCACAAGGTGGGGATGGACACAGGGGGGACTCTGTGACCTGGGGGGGCTTTTCCAACCTCAGTGATCCCGGGATCCTGTGGGAGCCAAAGTCCCTTTTCCCAGTTCTCTCAGCCATTCCTCCTCCACATCTCCCAGCACACGTGCTCAGACCCTCCCTCACTCAAGCCCAAATTTTCTGGATCAGCTCAGAAACTTTAGAGGAGGATTTTGCTGCGGTTTAAAGCCCAGATCTGCCAGGACTGTGTTTGGAAGCAATTAACTCCCAGTGATGCCAGCAAATCTGAGGACACAGGAACTTCTGGCAGGGAGGAGGAGGAGGAGGAGGAGGAGGAGGAGGAAGGAATTGTGGGCAGCTGGGAAAGGATTGGTGTTGATGACCTTGTAGAGCAGATGTGGTGTGAAAACACCCCATGAAACACTCTGGCAAATCCTACAGAGCCCAGGTTTAACTTGGTAATTAAAACAGTCAGAATTTTCAGGCTCAGCTCTCCCAGAGGTACCTAAATGAAGGATGTCACTGGATGGAGAATCTTCCTACCTGGATGGAGGATCTTCTCCTCAAATATTGGAAGGCTGAAGGGGGTGCAGGGTGCCAACAGAGCAGTGGCAGTGCCCTCTGAGTCACTGGTGCCATCAGCACATCATCCCTTGGGAATGGGACACAGGAGAGCAAAGTGTCTCCTCCTGGAGGGGACAGCAGCACCTTCACTGTTCCAAACACAGACCTTGGAATTCGGGACACACACCAAAGAGAGAACAAAAAACCTTCAAGAAAATGCAAGGGAGAGAGAAACCACCTTTATTCCTTCTCAGGTTGCTCCCAGCTCCTGAAATCAAACCCCGGGGCTGTTTTCCTCCCATTCCCATTCCCGGGGCTCTCAGGAGAAATCCCTAATTCGCTGAAAGGTGGATGGACAAGTTGGATCAGCAGCAGCACGAGCTGGGAGCTCATGGAGGAGGTTGGGAAGCCTCCAGCAGCCCCTGGAGATTCCAGTGTTTACTCTCCACTTCATGAGGAGGAACTTCGCCTTTGGTTCCTCCCTCTTGCTTTCTGCTGCCAAAATACCACGAGCACCCTCATCATCATCACAATAACGAGGCAAAACAACGTTTTTGCCTCGGATTTCTTTGTGGTGACTCGTCCAATTTGCGTAAAACCCCCCTTTGATTCCTCGTGTCGTGCTTTGGGCCGGGGCCACGCTTTGTGCTGGGGGAGGGAGCGCCAAGAGCTGCTCCAGAAGTGTCCCCTCGCTGCTGCCTGAGGTGGAGCACAGAGCACAAAGTGCATTTCTTAGCAGAGCAGGCTGCTGAAAAGGAGGGAAACAGCATTTCTGTGAGCTCTGGGCCCTGCCAGGGAGGTTAGAGCAGAGAGCGCTGCGCTGGCCACTTTCTTGGGTGCTTTTTTCCCATCTGGTAACAGAGCAGAAGAGAAAAAAAAATAGACTTATCTGAAAGATGATAAAAGTTAATGGGCTTCCATCAGGGAATCAGCTCCAAGTGCCATAAGAAGCCCATGTTGCAGTGGGATGCAGAGGAAAGCTCGGGAAGGTGGATGGAGCAGGAGGAGCTCTGGTACAAATCCAGCAGTGGGAGGTGTTCCCACTGGGAGCTGTGCTGGGGGGATTTGATAGGATGGCTGCAGGACACTGTGGATCAAACATCCTGTGTGCCCACCACGGTTCTGGCAGGACACCAGGAGCCCACGGGGAAGGAATTGCTGGAAGGGCTCATTTAGTCTTGCAAAAGTTCTGACAGGGTGCTGTTTGCCCTGTCCCCAGGGTGAAAACCTGGGTGAATCCTGGGCTCTGGGGTGTCCCAGGTGTGAACCTGGATAAATCCTGTGCTCTCTGATGTTTCCAGGGTGAAATCCTGGATAAATCCTGTGCTCTGTGGTGTCCCAGAGTAAAAACCTGGATGAATCCTGTTCTCTATGTTATCCCTGTCCCCAGAACGAAACCCTGGGTGAATCCTGGGCTCTGTGATATCCCCACAGTGAAACCCTGGATAAATCCTGGGCTCTGGGTTGTCCTTTTACATCTCTGCAAGTTTGGGGTGTCTTCCCATGGGACTAAACAAACATTTGGGTTTCTTTCCATTTCTTTTCCAGGATCAATCAGCCAAAAATTGAGCCAGGGGCTGATCTAACACTGAGATCAACTGGCAGGATCTGGCCCTGTCCATCCCAGGAGCATCCCATGGACTCCAGGAGAGGATTTAACATCCCAAGGGCTTCTAGGAAATGGTCCCTGGGCCACAGTGATTCCAAACAGATTATTCCCATCCACCTTGTCTGTGATTTTTTGCAAAGTCTTCCCTCCAAAGGAAGTTCTTCTGCCTCTTTTTTTTGCACCATTCACAACAACTGAACAAGTTTAGGGGAAAAGAGAGCAAGAAAATATTATTAGACAACAAACATGTGCAATAAAATCCAAATCTATAAATGACAGATACAAGCTAAAAAGTGACTCTGAGAATTCCAGAATGGTTTGGATTGGAAAGGACCTGAAGGATCATCCCATTCCACCCCTGCCATGTGCAGGGACACCTTCCACCACCCCAGGTTGCTCCAACCTGGCCTTGGACACTTCCAGGGATGGGGCAGCTTCTCTGGGAAATCCATTCCAGGGCCTCACCACCACACAGGGAAGAATTCCTTCCATATATAAAACTCCTGGGGTTAAGTTTTATTCTGCTTTGCTTTGGTCTGTTTATTGTCCTTTTTTTCTTCTGCTACCTGTTTTCCTTCCAGGCAAAAAATGAAAAACCTCACCCTGGGACTCGAGAGCTCCAAAAGTGACTTTAACTTGGAAATGCCTAAAAATCTGAGGGTGCTTTTGTGTTTTCCTTAAATGAAAAAACCCAAGAAGACAAAGAGCACAGGGGGTGTTCTGGGACTCTTTCTGCTCTTGCTCAGCCCTCTCCAGCCAGGAAGGACATTCCCTTCTGCTGGCCCCGAGCCCATTTTCCAGCTGTGTGTTTAACTGCTGCTCTGGGAGTCTGTGGGGAGTCCAGATAAGAGCAGGTGGAACTGGCAGGTTCTTATTCAACAGAAGTTTCCAAATCAGGACTTGGCTGCTTCCAGGTTTGACTCGTTCCTGGGGGATGGTGGATGTTACCAGGGGTTTAATTCCAACCCCAGAGATTTAATCCAAGCCCTGCTGAGTGCTGGTTCTTCCCACACGGACTGGGAGCTGCTCTGCACACACTGAAGGGATTTGGGTGAACACAGGGAAGCTCAGCAGGAATATTTTGCTCCTGCATCACCTCAGAGGACCCACATTCCCAAGGCCACCCTGAGAAGCTGTGGCAGGACCAGGGACCAGCCCCCAAATCCCTCCTCCCCACAGTGTTTTGGTCTCATTTGCCCAGCTTTAGTCCCATCACTGGGTGGGATTCTGGCAGCTCAGGCAGGACTTGGTGGCAAAATATTTGGCCAAAGGAGATTCCCAGAAGGAAAATTCCCAGTGCAAAACCCTCTTCACCCTCCAGAGCTGCTGTCCTGTGCTGGTTTGATGATCCCAATCCCAGAGTCTGCAGAGGTTGTGCTCTGATCTCTTCCCCTTAAAGAACTGGAAATGCCAACACCAATTGGGCTCAGGCAGTTTACTTTCATCAACCACAAAACCCTTTGTGACAAATTGTATTCCAAGTGTTTGAATCAATGCAGGAAAGGAAATTTTGTCCAGTTCTCTCTATTTATCAGCACATCTTAGTTTTCAGAGCTCTTTAACAGTTTTTCTGCTGACTACCCACTGATAAAACCCATCAGTTCTCTAAAGTTTCTTTAACTGACATTTTTAATTACTATTTTTATATTTATGTTAATTCATTTAATTTTACTTTGCTCATGGGGAAATCAAAACAAACGGGGGGGTCTGATGTCTCCCAGTCCCAGATCCCAGGGAGGTTGTGCTCTGATCTTTTCCCATTAAAGCTCTGGTGATCAGGCCCTTCTTAATCAGCCACTTCCACTTCCAACTGGGTCAGGCCTGGGTGGAAAGAGGAGCTGCTGCTGTTTGTTCTGTTTTGAAGTGGTTTCTGGAGGTCGTTCCCCACCTGGAAACCACTTTGCTGAACCCCAGCCAGCCCAGCAGCACCTGCTCTGCTGGAAAGGGCTTCCAGGGATGGATTTCCCTGCTGATGGGGATATTCCTGAATTCCTGGGCAGTCCCTACAGCCCTTCTGTGTGTTTTGGAGACCAAACTGAAGTCACTGCCTGGCGTAGCTCCACCTGAGTGCCCTTAAAGCGATGGCCAGATGTGTTTTGGAAGCTCAGCTTAGGCTTCCTGGGATGGGAGATTTTGTTTTTGCAGGGATATTCCCAAGTAAAAACATAAGAGTCAGAGTTCTGCCTCCAGCTCTGGGGTCTGCAACAGCAGGAGGACCTGGAGCTGCTGGAGAGAGTCCAGAGGAGGCCCCGGAGCTGCTCCCAGGGCTGGAGCCCCTCTGCTCTGGAGCCAGGCTGGGAGAGCTGGGGGGGTTCCCCTGGAGAAGAGAAGGATCCAGGGAGAGCTGAGAGCCCCTTGCAGGGCCTGAAGGGGCTCCAGGAGAGCTGGAGAGGGACTGGGGACAAGGGATGGAGGGACAGGACACAGGGAATGGCTTCCCACTGGAAAAGTGGAGATTTAGATGGGATATTGGGAAGAAATTTTTGGCATGAGGGTGAGGAGACCCTGGAATGGATTTCCCAGAGCAGCTGTGGCTGCCCCTGGATCCCTGGAAGTGTCCAAGGCCAGGTTGGACAGGGCTTGGAGCAACCTGGGGTGGTGGAAGTGTCCCTGCCCATGGAACAGGATGATCTTTAAGGTCTCCCTTCCAACCCAAGCCATTCCATGATCCCACAACATGAACTCCTTGGAGCTGTATTCTCCGAAGATTTTACCATTCCTGTTTTTTGCTGTTCCCACTGTAGATCCTGGAAGGATCTGAGTTTATTCCTGTGTCTGGAGCTAAGCCTGGGTTCAGTGCTCTGCTTTCTTGGTCAGAAATGTGGGAATGTGGAGCTGGGAGCTGTTCCTCTCCCATCTCTGCAGGGCTGTGCTGGGCTCAGAGCAGACACCTCCCTCTGCTCCTTCCCCAACATTTCTCTGGGCTCCCTGATCCATGAAATCATCCCATTCCTGAACTCTGGGGGGAGAGGAGGGGGACAAAGCACCTCCCAGGGATGTGTTTCAGTTTGGGAAATTCAGACCCACAGCCTCAAAAAGCTATTTATGGAAAGTGGAGGTTTAACAATTACATGAAATGATCCCTCTGGGTCATATCCATTACCTATTCCTGACAAAAGGAGAATATGGAAAAACTGTATTAACTGGGAGTAGTGAGTGCAAACAGGGGGGGAGGTCAAAGGACTCGACATCCAATCACTCAGTTCCCTGGAACTGGTTAAAAAGTGTCTTTCCATGACCTGTCTTGAGGCCCCACAGGAAAAATGAGATTGTTCTCTGACTTATTAACAGCTCAGGTCCTCGGGGACGTGCAAAACCACACATCAAACCCCACGAAGGAAGCCCAGCTTTCCAGCCAGGCAGGGAAAACCCCTCCAAGCCCAGGGTTTTATCTCCCCCAGAAGGAAATCTCCCTCTTTTCCAGCCCGTTCTGAGCAGCACATTTGAGATGCTCCGTGGAGCCATGAAAACCTCTGCAAATGTCATCTGAGAGCTGAGGTCCTTCCACCACTTCTAATCCTCCTGCAGTTTTCAAGCAGAGAATGATTCTCAAATTCCTTCCCACGTGATGTGCTGGAAGATGGGGAGGTAAAACCAGGAAAGTTTAAAATATAGGTTTTTTTTTCTTCTTTTTCCCCCCCCCATTTTTGTTTTTTTTCCCCCTGTTCTTCTCCTTCCCTCAGCACTGACAGTGGAGCTGCTGAAGGTCAAACACTGAATCAAAGGGGCCTTTGATCCTGGTTGTGTTTTGAGCACCTTCTGCTGACACCTAAGGCTCCATCACTAACTTAGTGCTTATCAGGGATTACCTGGAGCAGGTTTCCCAGAAAAATTACAGCTGCCCCATCCCTGGAAGTGTCCAAGGCCGGGTTGGATGGGGCTTGGAGCAACCTGGGCTGGTGGAAGGTGTCCCCACCCATGGAACTGGATGATTTTGAAGTCCCTTCAAACCCAAACTGTTCTAGAATTCCATGATTTTTTTTCATGTGTTTTAGGGGTTGTTGGAGTATTTTCCCCTCTTCCTTGTTCTGGTGGCTTCCAAACCCAGGACACAGCCCTGGGACTTCCAAATCACAACTGATTTCTCTCTGGCCAGTGGGAATGGAGCCAATCAGTCTCTTACCCTCCCACTCCAATCCCTCCTGAAAAACCCAGGAAACATCATTTCTTTGAAGTGTGAGATGGAGTTGGAAAGGACCCTGAAAATGAAGAGGTGATTTCAGCACTTGGAGGCACAAGAAGAGCACAAGACACCTGTGTTTGACACCACGACACCATTGCAAAGGGCTTTATTACCCTCTGAGATGCCACATGGAGCTGATCATTTCTCCCTTTAATTTCCAGGGCTTTCTATTCAATGCTCCCTGCTGGAATTTGGGCACTTTCTCACCTGCTCCTGCTCCGTGTGTGTGTGTCCAGTAGTGACTGGATGGGGAGCAAGAACCATTAATGGTCTTCTCAACAGATTTAGGCAAAATGTGCCGTTAAAAAAGACATTTCAAGGCATTTTTACATTTCTACCCCTTTTTCTTTTGCCCCTTTCTGTAAGTTGGGCAAATTCCTCTATGAGTCTCGTTGCTTGAGGCCATGTGAGTGGAAAAAGTGTTGGATCCAAAGCAG
Source organism: Pachyramphus minor (assembly GCA_013397135.1). Taxonomy (NCBI): domain Eukaryota; kingdom Metazoa; phylum Chordata; class Aves; order Passeriformes; family Tyrannidae; genus Pachyramphus; species Pachyramphus minor. Next base: position 103,601 of record VYXB01002626.1, read on the forward strand.
GGATGGGGCAGGTTGGAAAATGGGACAAAAATCACCTGTTCAGTGAGGGCTGAGGTCTTGCAGAAGGAGAGGGAAGGTAAAAGAATGGAGGGACAGCAGGGTGGAGAAAGAGGAAGGGAAAGGGAAGGGAAAACTTGTTCCTGGCCCAGGTAAAATGTTTTTTCACCCTGTAAATGCTCAGAAGGAACAATGAGGATGGGCTGCACTCACAAACCAGCTACGAAGACATGGATTAGAAATAAAGCAATGCTGTCTGGAAAATTCCAATGTGGCATTATCCCTGGGGCTGCTGTCAGCTCCAGGACAGACCACAGGCAGGCCTGGCCCTGGCCAGAGCTGGATGCAGGGTGACAGCACCACGTCCCTGCCAGCTGATCACACAGGAGCAGTCTGTGAGCTGGAATGCGCTTGGAAGGAGCTCTGGCCGCTCGGTTCCACGTGGATCTGGTTAAAAAAAGCCACTCAGAGGGCTGGTTTTTCTTACCCTCGTTGTTCCCCGTGTTTTCTTTTCATGTCTGAGGTGTTTATGGGGTTTGAGGGCTGCACAAATGAAAACAGGCCCACGGCCATCAGTTGGCAGCGGGGTTGTTTAGCCAAGAGAAGGTTATTTTGGAGATGCACCTTTCTGTCTTGCAGGAGGCAGCAGTTGAATTCCTGCTCCGTTTTTAACTTGTCCTCCTGGTCCCCCGGGGGTGGTTGCTGGGGGTTGTTTGCACAGGTGGAACACTGAGGCTTTGGGGAGAGGCAGGAGGGTGGACAGATCTCTGACCACAGAGAGAGGCACCAGGAGGGTCTGTGCAGGGTGGGAGATGCTCTGCACATTCCTGATCCCGGCCTTTAAAGAGGTGTTGGGATATTCCTAAAGCCTGTGGATTACAAGTGGGACAGGTAATGGGGGTGACCTGCTCTGATCTTGCTGGGGATTAGTGGGATTTCCCCAGGGAGTGGGAGAGAAGGAAGATCTTCCAGCCTTGGTGTAATTCCCAAGGCAAGAGGGCATTGGAAATATCCATCCCTTCTTCTCCTGGTTCCATTAGAACTCCTCACTCCTCTGAAGCTGCACCAGCTCAGCTCTGCTTGAGAAATGGAAAAAGGAGAAACGACTTTAAGCTGAAAGAGGACAAATTTAGGTGGGATATTGGGAAGGAATTCCTGGCTGGGAGGGTGGGGAGGCCCTGGCACAGGTTGCCCAGAGAAGCTGTGGCTGCCCCTGGATCCCTGGGAGTGTCCAAGGCCAGGCTGGAGCATCCTGGGCTAGTGGAAGGTGTCCCTGCCCATGGCAGGGGGTGGCACTGGGTGATTTTTAAGGTCCCTTCCAACCCAACCCAGTCTGGATTCTCTGATTTCTCCTGGCCAGGAGCCCAGCTGGGGAGACAGGACACCAGAGGGTGAGTTGGGTGCTCTGGGGCTTTCCAGGCTGATCATTTTTGATGTACAAACACAGGGTGACTGTGCAGACAAACCAGCTTTGTGGTGTGATCCCAGCCCCAGGCTCATCTTCCAGTGTGTCCCAGTTCCCGAGGGATGACTGTCTGGAGTCATCTCAGGGAGAGACAGAAAGATCTGAGGAGTCTCCTGCCTGAGGGATGGAAGGTCTGAGTGATTAATGTGAGCTGAGGGAAGTGCACAAGGGGAGAGGCAGAAATGGGGACTCCAGTTCTCATCCCTGTGTGCTGCTGGAGGCAGAAACATGCTGGAGTGGGAAACAAACTCCTAAAGTTTCAGTCTTCTGGTTTTTTTTTATTTTTTGCCTTTCTGGTGGCATCAGTGATCTGCCCCACTGGGTCTTGGTTCCCTCACCTCCTCAAAATCTCCTCAAGATTACATATAAAAAAAAAAATCTGAGGGATTTCTACAGAAAAGTGGCCAGAAGCTCCTCAAACCCACTCCTGCCATAAATTGCCAGTGATACAGGAGAGATTATAAACAGCTGGCAAGATTTCAAGGTGATCTGGGCACGGGAACTCCTCAGGGCTTCTGGAGGGGCAGCAAAAATGCTAAACCACCTCAAACCTGGGGGATGTGACTTAAGAGATGTCAAGATGTCAGAGACAGGGTGATGTGAGTGGCTTGGGGTGGGCACAGCCATGTGCAGTGCAAGAAGAGGTTCCTGAATTCCCTCCCCAGCTCCCCCAGAGCAGCAGGGGTTGGGATTTGGGTGAGGACATTTGGAGCTCGGGCCAGGCCAGGTAAGAAACCTTTGAATCCACCTTTATGCAATGACATTTTTAAGAGAGTCACTGCTGTGTGTAACCACAGAGGGAGGAGAAAGTTTACCCAACCTGGAAGGGGAGGGAAGGCCCCTGGCTGGCTCTGAAGAGCAGGTACTGTTCATTCCCACTGCTATTTCTGGAATGCCTTGGAAGCACCGGGGGCTTGTGCTAAAATAACGTGTGAGCCTCGACTTCCCTGGTGCTGGGAGGGGAGGTGTGGGGACAGGCTGCAGAAAGGCAGGCAGGCTGTGCCAGGAACACACAGCCCTTGGGATTACCTGCAAATGGAATAAGGAGGGAAGATCCCCAAGGAAAAATAAGTGGGAATTGGTGCCTCTGTCCCAGGGGGGAGCTCACCTGCGCCGGAGGTCGTGAAGCGCTTGAGGTGTGGAAGAAGGACCATCAGTCCCTCCTGGAATGGGCTGCAAGGTCTATTTGACCCCCCAAAAAAATGCTGGCAGGAGAGAGAGGAGGTGGGGGAGGAAGGGATTTATCAGAACCCTGATTTTGGGGGGTGGCACAGCAGCTGAGCATTGTTGGTACATGGGATTTTCACGGAGAGCCCTGGGAATGAGCACCCAACAGCCAACTGGTGCAACTGGTTCACACTTGATTTTTATGAGGTAAAAAAAGCTTCAGGAATTTACAAGAATTCCTTTTCTTTACTTTTCTGTATTGGGATTTCAAGTGAGTCACTCCACTGACCACAACACAGTGTCCTGCATCTCTCTGGAGCAAGGGATGGAACCCAAAAATTAAGGGCTCCATTTCCACCATCAATCATTTAACCCTATAACTGCCTCCAACATCAATAGGTCGTGTTTCCTCTTACAGGGACCTGGGGGATTTGTGCCACAAGAGATCCTGCACATGAACATCCCTGGTGTCACTGTGGATGACTCGAGGAGGAGAATCCACAGGAATTAAAGTGGTGAATTATTCAACAGGACCCTGGAGCTGGGCAGCACCAGACACTGAGACCCACTCCCACCTTCTGCTTCCCAGGCTGCAGAGGCTGAGCTGGAAATGGGAAGTTAAAGGTTCCTGGAGGTGTTGTCTGTCTGGTCTGGAGGCCAAAGGCACAGGGCAGCCCCAGCAAACCCCAGAGCAGCCAGGCCACATCCCAAATGCCTGGAGGGGGCTGGATCCTGGCCCTGCTGGCTGCAGCCACTGCTCAGGATCTGTCTGGAGCTCAGTGTCCTGTTCCAGTCACCAGGACAGCTGCTGATGTCACAGGGGACAAGTGGCCCTGGCAGTGGCACGTGGAGTGTTCCGTGAGGGTGAAGCCAGGGCTGGGCTGGGCAGGATGTTACAGCTGCTTCTCCAGGGATAAAATCCATCCTCAGAGTGTTTTCCCACTGTTTTATGGGCCAGTTTTTTAAAATGGGGCAAAAAGTGAAGCTGGGCAGTGAGGGGAAGGTAAAGCTCGTTTTGCACCAGAAGCAGAACTCGGGCTGGTGTTTGGTGTCAATCACCAGGGATGGGTCCATCGTCCACAGCACTGGGAATTTTTGGCTATTTCCCCATGGATCAGCTCTCCAGACACACTTTTCCCCCTCACACATCCTGCTCACAAGAGGAGAGAAATTCTGCTGCCCATGGAGAGCGGGTGGCAGCACCCCTCTTTCCAAGGAGTGAAAGGTGCAGCTCCAGCTGTTTGTTTGGGAATATGTGGCTGGAATAAAGGTTTTTTTGGATGGATGGGGAGCTTTACAGAACCTTCATTCACCCCCTTTGACTGGACTGCATAAAGGGCTACTGAGCAGATAAACTTTTAAGGAATGTGAATTCCCCTCTTAATTAAATGACAGGAAATTAAAACAGACACATTTCATGAGCTGGGGAGGGGGGGAGTGATTTTTGTCCCCTTAAATTCAGGTTTCCAGTGTGATAAGTCCTGGATTTCAATCTCCAGAGAGGGGAAATGTGTAGATGCCTCAGGCCTGTTCTCTGAGGGACAGAAGTGATATCTCATGGACAAGATGGGGAATATTCACCCAGGAGGGGTCAGGAAGGGCTGGTGTAGGTTTGGTACCACTCTCCTCTGCATCTCCTGAGGGGAAAGTGTGGCTCATCCCTACCATGAGGAACACCAGACTTCCAGAGGGTAGTTGGGCACTGAACAGGCTCCCCAGGGTTTGGTCAGAGTCCCAAACCTGCCAGAGCTCCAGGGGGGTTTGGACACCTCTCAGGGACAGGCAAATCAAATAAACCAGAAATAAAAATAATATAAATATGTGATATCTTATTGGGCTCTGGTTCTTCATCAGAAAACCACCCAAAGCCTGCAGGCACCTTCCCCACTGCAGATCTTGCAGGACTCCTTCCAGCATCACACAGGCACACAGTTTGGAGAGGGACTTTTCACAGGGGCCTGGAGGGGCAGGACAAGGGGAATGGCTTTAAGCCAAAAGAGGGGAGGTTTGGATGGGATGTTGGGAAGGAATTCTTGGCTGTGAGGGCAGGGAGACCCCAGCACAGGTTGTTTCCATATTGATTCAGAGATTTGGGGCAAATTGTGAATCAATTATAAGCAAGGGCTGCCTGTTTTCCACTCTGCTCAAACCTCGTGTCTCTGCTTGGATCAGATCCAGAGCTTCCCCAGATCACTCTGGGTTGGTTGGACATTATCCAATTCTGCTTTTCTCAAATCATAGACATCCAGTTCAGGACAAATCCAACCCAATTCTGGCAACAAAACATTGCTGCTGCATCATCCTCCTGATTTCTCAGCTCTGCACTGAGCTCTGGGAGAAATGCTGACTGTCTGGATATGGAAACACAGCATTCCCAGGCTGGCTCTGGGTGGGATTCCCTTTGTGGCTTCAGAAAACCCCTGTCAGGGAAAAGAGAACACCTGGAGAAAAGCCCAGGCCACAGAACTGGACTCATGTGCTGAGATCTGATCATCTGGGGAGACCCTGGCACAGGTTTTCCTGAGAATTTGCAGCTGCCCCATCCCTGGAAGTGTCCAAAGCCAGGTTGGAGCAACCTGGGCTGGTGAGGGTGCCCCTGCCCATGGCAGGGGGTGGCACTGAATGAGCTTTAAGTCCCTCTCAACCTAAACCATGCTGGAATTCCCCCATATCTCCATGTGATGCTGGCTGTGTTAAGGGATCCTTCCCTCTCCAGCCTAAAATCTCAATTCCTGGGAAGTCAAAAATGCAGCACCAGCCTGGCCTGACCCAAACTTTGTGGTGCTTCCCATTTTTCAGAGCAGCTCCAGGCTCCTGGAGTGCCCTCGCTGACCCTTCAGGCACATTTCTCGTTGCAAACATGACCCAAATTCCATTCCTCACCTAATCCTTGGAGCTGCCCCTGGAACAGAGCAGGTTTCTATAAATAGTGCTCCAAAAACCCCACGGTTATTCTGCCTGGGTGAAGGGGGTCTGTTCTCTGCAGGGTGTGACACAATTCCAGCCTTGTTAATGGATAGGAAGGGTGGGAAATAGAGAAAAAGGGAGGGGAAAAAGGGTCTCCTTTGTGAAAAAAAAATGTGTTTGTGGAAGGGGGAAGTATGTGGCCAGGGCTGTCTGAAGCTCTGGAAGGCTGAACTTATTTTAGAGCCTCCTGTGCTTGGATTTAATCAGCTCAAAATCCACTCTGAACATGGCACTGATTTTCTCTGCCAGCTGAAAGATGTCTTGGTCCTCACTGGAAGTTGTCCTTTTCCCATGGCTCAGAGCAAGGACATGTCTCATCTTTCCAGCCTTCTCCAGGAGGTTTGAAGGGAGGCAGAGCTGGGAGGGAGGGTCTGATTTTGACAGGAGCATAAATATGTCTGACAGGGGACAACTGAGAACAATCCCACTTTAAACAACTTGGGCTTTGTCTGAGGAGATGTAGAAATATTTAACTGGAGTCTCTTCAGCAACATTCCTTCTTTTCCCTTTGCTGTTGACAGATGAGGGTGCTTTTCAAGGACTTTATTCCAACACCACTGTTATTTTGGGATGCATCCTCCTCACATTCAGCAAGTGAACCAAAGCACCAGGAGTCCCACCTGAAAGGGGATTTTCTTCCACAAACCCAAAGCTCCTGTCCCAAAGGTGTTGTTAAACTGAGCCTCGAGCCTGGATTGGAGACAGGGATGGACCTTCCTGCAGGATGATGAACTGACCAAGCAACCAACCCCCATGAGATGTCCACTAAGGAATTCACTGGGCACAGAAGCCTGGAATTGTTTGAGTGGAAGGGACCTTAAAGATCACCTTGTTCCAACCCTGTGGAAGGGACACCTTCCACTAGAAAGCAGCCAGTCCTGGTGGGATCATCCCAGGGATGCTGCTCTTCCTTCTGGAAGGAATTCCCTCCCTCTTTCCTCTATTTTCAGACTTTCCTGCCTTTGAGAAGGGTGAAACTCATCTCTCTTTGGGACCCTTCCTCCTTTTCCACCTCCCACAGGGAGCTGTAACTCCCACAGACCTTTGGGGTGAACCCAAAGCAGCACAAATTTGAGGAAATCAATGATGGGGTGGGAGAATTCCCAACTTCTTATGAACTCCAGTTGCTGTGCTCCATCCTCCTGGATGCCATTCCTTAGTGTTGGTTGTGTAGGAACCAAAACTGAACACAAAAGAAGCTCCTCTGGCAGCAGCACCAATCCTACAACCAGTGTGTGGTCAGTCACTGGGTGGATCCCCTAATTTAATTAAATATGGAATGACAAGTCCAAGGGAAAACCTTGGAAAAGATAATTTCAAAGGAGTTCACATGAACTAATTTGTCAGTTTGGGGATATTATAATTTCATTAGTTAAGATGTACCTCATAAGAACTTCCTGCAATGCTCGATAAGACAAAGTGTGGGAAAGCAACAAAACTGTTAATAATTCATAAATATTATCATTTTATGCTCTACATCTTAAAATATTTAGCAGAGCCACATGAATAAGCAACTATTTTGGTTCACTGAGTGAATAATAAATAAATCAATAGATAAAAGGGCAGCCAGAGATCAAAGGAAAATAAAATTCACTTGTTTTGTGGGATTTCTTTGTAAGAGAAAAAAAAAAAAGTGAAACATTTTGGAGTTTTAGGGATCACTCTGCTCCAAACCACATCCTAATCCTTGAAAACTTGGGACTGAAAATTCTGGTTTCCCTGTAGGATATAATTATCCAGAAGCTGCCCAGGCTGAGGCTTGGGAAGAGAATTTGATGGATCCATTTGAATTGATGGGAAGAAAGTGGGCAGAGCTTCCACTGTCCAAAGGCACCGAGGCCCAAATTCCCACGTGGGTTGGCCATGGACCATGGCCAGGGAATGGACACTGTTGGACACTGAGAAGTCCATAATCCACCAGATGGATCAATCCCAGCTGCTCAGCCTGGAGCTGGAGGGTCCTGATCGACCCACTTGGGTGTCATTCCATGTTTTGGGATCTCCCAGCTCCTCTGGGAAGTATCTTCATCACCCACATGGTCTTGGGAGCTCAGGAGAGACGACTCTTTAAGCTGCTGGGATAAGACCATGGTGAAGAAATATGGTCCCATCATCTGAACCACTTCCAATCCAAAAAAAATGAGGGAATTTCACTGGGAAAGGTTCAGAGGGAGTGGTGTGGATTACCCAAGGTGAGGAGTAACTCTTGGAGGAGGAAGGTTAGGAAAGCTATTTCCAAAACCTTGAGACTCCACATTCACTGTTCACGAACGAACTCTTGGGGTGTGTTATATCCCTGCAGAATTCCAAAGTGTGTGGATCCCTTGGGCTTTTGGATCAAATCTCCATGTTTGAAAGGTTGGAAAGGTGCTGCTGGGCAGAGCTGAGGATTTAATTCAGCTTTTGTAAATACAACATCCTGTCCTGGGTGTGAGCAGTAATGAAGATTTTTGTGCTCGTGGGTGAAATGTATTTCGGACTTTTCAGACCTGTCAGCACTGAATTCTCAACTTCACTTCCTTTTGTTTTAATAATTTTTAATAGTATTTTTCATCCATTCTTCCCATGGTGCTTCCACACCCTTCATCTGCTTGCTGCAAATCCTCAACCAAAGTCTGCAGTCAGGTGTTAATTAAAAAGGCAAATTAAAGACAACTCAAAGCATTCCTGGTTTCAGGAGCACATCTGCTAAAGCTCAGCCACAAATCCAGCTCCTGGTCCAGCCCAGCAGCAGCAAAGAGAGGTTTTTTCTCCCAGATGAGGGAATGGGAGCAGCAGGAACTACAAATGGAAGAGGATTTCTCCCTCCTCCCAGCCCTGCCACGACGGAGCAGCCACAGAGTCCTTTGAAGTCCTGTCCTTCAGGCTCTTTGCCACCACTGCTGCTCAACCTTTCCAACAAAAGCACAGTCTGCTGGAGCAGGAGGAGCAGAAGGGAAGCTCTGGACACTGAGGGAAGGGCTGGGAACAATTTTGCCTTGATCACCACCAAAGGGACTGTAAACCCCTCCCAGTTATATGGATTCTGCTCCCACAACTCGAGCTCCCAAACCCAGACATTTAAGTCAGGATCAATCTTTTCATCATTGTCGTCATTATCTGGTTGGTTTATTTTAAAAGAGAGAAAAGGGAGACTGTGGCTCTAATAGAGCTTGAAAATAACAGTTGTGTTATTTTTTTGTGTCCTCCTTTTCCCAACCACGCTCTGCAAGGATATGGAAGGACCAGGAGGCTCAGATCAGATTCCTCCATGAAGNGAGATCAATTGTTCTGTCGTCGTTGTCGTCATTATTTGGTTCGTTGGTTTATTTTAAAAGAGGGAAAAGGGAGACTTTGGCTGTAATAGAGCTTGAAAATAACAGTTGTGTTATTTTTTTGTGTCCTCCTTTTCCCAACCACGCTCTGCAAGGATATGGAAGGACCAGGAGGCTCAGATCAGATTCCTCCATGAAGAGATGGAGCTGAATCCACTTCTTGGCACCACTTGGAAAGTCAATATTTTCTCTTTCTTCTTTCCTGCCTGAATCTGGTGGAGCAGAGGGTCTAATTCCCACTTTGGGATGCAACCAGGCTGGCAGGAGTTTCACCCTACAAAGCCATGCCCTACACAACTGCAGCCCTGGACATTTCCAGCTCTTTCCCACTTATCCATTCAATTCCTGCCTCCGTTTTTTAGAAGGGTTTGGAGCAACTGGGATGGTGGAAGAAGTCCCTGCCCACGGAAGAGGGTGGGAACAGATGGTCTTTAAGGTCTCTTCCAACCCAAATTCTGGGATTCCACATTGAGAAATCAAGCCAAATTTGGAGCTGGAAGAGAAATAATCCAATTTCCAAACTGTTCATCTTTATCCTACTCCACGAGCATCTCCCAAAATACCAACCCAGATCCCAGGGGTGCAACTGACTGGGAGGAAACCAGGAGGATTTTTCCCCATTCCATGTCCTTTAATTCCCTTGAACTGTGCAGGTGGGCACAGCTTTGGAACAGCAGATTTGAGGAGGAATGGGAAGCTCCTGCTGCAGAATCCCCGTGTTCCCATGGAACAAACCTCTCCAGAGCTGAATTATCCCTCTCATCCATCACTGTCACGGGGTATGGATGTGCCAATTTGGGATTCTGGAATGTGGGTCCATCGTTTTCTCCAGCCTTTTCTTTAAATTCTTGTCTCTTGCTTAAAGAAAACTCCTCTTATTAAATCTGTGATTTCCCTGGCAGGAATCCCATTCCCATCATTTATCCTGGAAAAAACACTTCTCTGAGAGGGATGTGCTGTTTATACAGGTGGAAGGAGATTCCCAAATTGTGGCAGCAGATCCTCAAAGCCTCATATTTTTTTGGGGATGGGATGTCAAGCCTCTCATTCCAGGATATTTCCCAGTTATGGGGCCAAGGGAATGAGTTTTCTTTGCCTTGGGGATGAAGAGGAAAAAGGGGGATGGAGGAAAAAGGGATTAATTTTGGCGTCACCTGCGATAAAATTCGGGGTTTAGGGGTTTTTTGGCAAAGAGATCCCAGGGAAATAAAAGAAATAGTGGGAGAAGGTGATGGAAAGGGGAAATAATTAATCACTTGGGGTCTTTGATTTCAGCTTTGCAAAAGAAGGAAACCAAAATATTTTACTTAAATGAAGCACCAAATTAAGCACCAAATTAAGCACCAAATTAAGCACCACTGCAATTAACCACCAAAATGTTTTACTTAAATTTTGACAAGAAAAATGCACTGGTTTGCCTTTCCTTAATATTTAATATTTTTAATCATTTAAAAACATTTTTATCACTTTCCTCTTCAACATCTGCATTTTACATAAGCTTAAAATAATGAATATACGTATATATTTAAAATATAGAAGCAATGCAATAAATATAGAATAATTTAATAAATATGAATAAATAATAAATATGCAATAATATATAATACATAATAAATATACTAACATNNNNATATATATATTTAAAATTAAATAATATAATAAATATTATTAAATAATATATAATAAATATATAATAAATATGGACAACAAATATCCTTTGGATGCAGCTCCTCATGTCCATCTCAATCCCGATCCCTTCTCAGTCCCTACGCCTACATTGGATGGTGCCCAAGGAAACGGGAGAGATGTTCCTCAGACCAAGGCTTTGGGATCTGCTCTTCCTGGGCAGAACTTCCACCTTCCTCCCCAGGAACCGACCACATTGTCCAGTGTACAGGAAAATTTGGGTTTAATGGGGATTTTTGTGCAGCTGCCAGTTCTGCCCCGTTGGCTCTGCCCAGGAGTTCACCCTCCACTACCCCTGGCTGGACATTCCTGCAGGACACAGAGGATCTCCCAAGGCAAATGGCAAAATGATGCTTTAAGAGGTTGCTTTAAACCAGGTTGTTGCTGGGAAGCTTTGCCTTGTGATGGAGGCACTTTCTGTCCCACCTAAAGGCACCTCAGGACAAATTCACTGAAAGGTGTATTTTTTCTCTATTTTTAGAAGTATATATAAATATATATATATAGAAGATACATAACTAGAGATACCTATTTTAGATATATTTGAATTTTTATTTTAATTTTTATTGCTTTTAAAATTATTGGGTTTTTTTTAGTTTTAGTTTTATTTTAGTTGCCCAGAGAAGCTGTGGCTGCCCCATCCCTGGAAGTGTCCAAGGCCAGGACTTGGAGCAACCTGGGACAGTGGAAGGAGGTGGAATTCAACGATTTTCAGGTCCCTTCCAACCCAAACCTTTCTGCTGAACTTGTTTTTTTGTGCCTTTTTCTGCCCATACACACTATTTACATTTTTTGGCTCAGGCATTTTTTACACAAAACCCACAAATTTTCCATTCCCCTGGTATTTGAGGTCTTCCCAGTCTTCAAACAGCCCTGCTTCACATCCCTAATTAGATTTACCTGTATTCCCCTTCAGTTAAACACCACATTTTCAGGCTTTCCCCACAACAAGAAACAGTTCATTCATTTTTTCCCTATTTTATTTTTTTTTAAATGAAACACATTATTTTTAAGCAGCTGCAGGACTCCAAAAAAAGCTGGAATTATGGTGGGGGGGAAAAAAACAACCCCAAAACTGCCCCAAAAAAGAGTGAGAGTTGCAATAATAAATTGGCAGCTGTGGCAGAGCACAGTGGAACCCTCAGGAGTCACATTTTTAACATCTTTTCATGGGAAGATGAGAAAAGAAGAGAGGGGAACCTCTCCCCCCTCTCCCCAAGAAACTGGGAATGTATGGAAATCTGAGTGTTAATTCCTCCTTAAATCCTACTCAATTATCCTCCTACTCAATTATCCTCTTGCTCTTTATCCCTCCCCATTTTTCATTCATTGAATTCATGTTGTTGAACCCTCATTAATCAGGTTTTTAACATCTTTTCATGGCTAGGGAGATGATAAAAGAAGAGGGCAAAAAAACACCCCAAGAAACTGGAAATTATTGAAATTTGAGTGTTAATTCCTCCATAAATCAGGAGCTTCCTGTACAGGGAAGGACAGGACATGTGAGCTCATTTCTGCTGGGGAAGTTCTGGTCTTCTCCAGAAAGGAGGGATTAAGTGGTTTGGGTATTTTAGTCAAGTGACTCCTTGAAAAAATCGGTTTCTAAGCTGAGAAAAAATAGATATTTATACCCTCAAATGCCTCATTATTCCAGAAGTGGAATCATGTTCATGAGATGCTTTGGAATTATGGAATGGTTTGGGTTGGAGGGACCTTAAAGCTCATCCAGCCCCAACCCTGGGACAAGGACACCTCCCACTGGCCCAGGTTGCTCCAAGGGATGGGGCAGCTCCAGCTTCTCTGCAGGGTTCTTCCAGCTCTCCTGACTCCAAGTCCTCTTCTTGTAGATGCCCCTGGGAGCAAATCTTCCTGCAGAGAAACCCTTGTTTCCATTCAGACAAAATATTCCCCATATTCACTTTTTTGAGACTATTACAGGGCGAAAAATTAACCGCAAAGTCGTGCAAAGAACTTATTTTTCCCTCGAGTTCTGAGCTTTTTGGTGAAACTACAATAATCTCACATCCCTATTTCTGGTTGAAATGCAGCATTTGTTGTTAAAAAAAAAAATAAATCAAGCTCTCAGCACTCAGTAACAATCCTTATCTTCCCTGGATCAAAGTGTCTCTGTCTGGGTTAAATTGAGGCAAGGGACACTTTGCCTGTTTTGTGGGAATCTTCAAAGACTTGTTTCCCTTTGGGAAAAAAAGACCAAAAGACCAGAGTTGTTCATGGTCATTTCCCACCAAATAGAACCATTAAGTTCACACCAGTTGGATTTGAAAGGAGAGATCCTGATTTCTGTTCACACATCAAGGGATCCACCGACTTTTCCAGCAGCAGAACTTTGGGATCATTCCCTGTCAGCACTTTTTATCCCTTTCTGAGACTGGACATTGATTTTTCTGTAGAACAAAACAACCTTTTTCTTTTTTCTCCCACAGTCAACTTTAATCCCATAAACTTCACATTACAGAGAGCAAGAGGGATTAAAAGATTCAATAAATCAAGATTTGATCCGTCAGTGTCTCGTTCCCGAGGCTGCAGAAAGCAGGTTCAGTGTTTTTGGACATCTTCTTTTAACAGATAAATTAATTCCACGCCCATTATTAAGTTGTCAGGGAGCTGTTTGGCCAAATAAAACATAATGAGCCTCTGATATAAAAAAAATATTGTGGAGAATTCTACATTCAGACCAACCTTATAAAAAAAATTGGTGAAGTAGCAGGGGAAGGGAAGGCAGTTTAAAACAAAGGGGTTTTTATCTGTCACTAGGAAGTATGTCCCTGCTGTATTTATTGCTTTACAGCTGCTGAGACACATAACATAGTCTTTATCTTCTCTAAATTTAGTCCCCAAACCTTAGGCAGCTGGAATCTCAGCTATGTCAGGGATTAGCCTGCACAAATTTTGTTTGATAAGTGCTTTAGATAAGCAAAATGTTCCCTGAGACGATCCCTGGGTTTTATTGGGAGCAGCAAAGGGAGGAGTGAAGCCACTGGGGCAGTTTCTCGGTGCTGGATTCAGATCCAATGATCTGGAAAAAGGGTTTGGTTCATCCCATCAAAGGCTCCTTTCCCTCCCTTCACACCCAAAAAAGTCCCGTTTTTTTCACCCCAAAGGAATAAACAAACAGAGAGGAATCCACGGAGCAAAATCCAGGGAAGGTGAGGAACTGGAGTTATGCAAAAGCCTTTTGTTGACATCTCTCAGATGGGGGTGGGAAGAGCAGCTCCAACTGGGAATGTCCCTGGTGTCTAATTAAACTCCAACTGGGAATGTCCCTGGTGTCTAATTAACCTGCTGTGTGTACATTGTTAATGATGGTGAATTAACAAGGATCTCTGTGCTTTTCCAAGGCCTTGTACCCAGGTTGGGGCGATCCCTGGAGTGATCCAGGCTGCGGGAGGAAGGGACTGGGAGCAACCCTGTGGAGAAGGACTGGGAATGGTGGTGGGGGAGAGGCTGGAGATGCCCCAGCCCAGAACCCCCCGTGCCCTGGGCTGATCCCACAGCAGGACAGGGGGGGTTCTGCCCCTCTGCCCCCTCAGCTGAGACCCCCCTGCAGAGCTGCTCCAGCCCTGGGAACAACAGCAGGAGGACCTGGAGCTGCTGCAGAGAGTCCAGAGGAGGCCCCGGAGCTGCTCCCAGGGCTGGAGCCCCTCTGCTCTGGAGCCAGGCTGGGAGAGCTGGGGGGGTTCCCCTGGAGAAGAGAAGGATCCAGGGAGAGCTGAGAGCCCCTTGCAGGGCCTGAAGGGGCTCCAGGAGAGCTGGAGAGGGACTGGGGACAAGGGCTGGAGGGACAGGACAAGGGGGAATGTCACTTTGAAGCCAGAGGGCAGGGAGAGATGGGATATTGGCTGTGAAGGTGGTGAGGGACTGGAATGGATTTCCCAGAGAAGCCGTGGCTGCTCCTGGATCCCTGGAAGTGTCCAAGGCCAGGTTGGAGCACCCTGGGCTCGTGGAAGGTGTCCCTGCCCCTGGCAGGGAGGTTGGACCAGATGACCTTTATAGATCCCCTCCACCCCAAACTATTCCATGATTCCACAATTCCACGATTCTTTTGCAATTCTTACCAAACAAGTGTATCATGGGATCCATTCCCAAACTGGGAATGAGAAGCTCTGACCTTTCAATGTCCTTGTCTGTCAGACAAGGGGGAACCAAAGCCTGGGGAGCTGCTGGTGCTTTGCTGGGAAGATTCTCCAAGCTTGTCACACCAGGACTTTGTAGCCAGTCCAAAAAGTGGGATTTAGGTGTTATATCCATGTCACCACATGGAATCATTTGATGCCTCAAGGAGTGGCACCAGGACAGGCACAGTGAGCTCAGCACCTGGAATTTTAATATTTTACCCTTTGGCTCCCACTTATATCAGTACAAATTAGACACTCCTTGATCTTGAAGAGTGAGAGTCACAAAGTTCTTGTATTGTCTCACCTCCAGGACAGCCCCAATCCTGGGAATTCTCTGTTCCCATCATGAAGACTGATCACAAAGCTTTCCTGCCTGCTCCCAGCCCATATGGACCCTGAATTCTTATTCCAGCAATATCTGTGCTCTTTCATGCTGATAATGGGAAAAAAAGTGCCCAACTCTTAATTAAAACAGCTGCTTCTCCACACAAGAAAAACTGAGGTCTTTTGGCCTTTAGTAATTTGTTGCATTTACAGGAGATGCAGAGAGAGGACATTTTTCACCAGGTAATGAAACCTGGATACACTCCAAGGAAAGTCTCCCCTGTCTCATCACTCCCTCACAAACCGTGCAGGCAGCTCACAAATTCACCTGAACTCTCAGATCCTGAGCAAAGGCTTTTTACCAAACCAATTTCCCCACATTTTGAGCTATTCCCATCTTTTTTTTTTTTTTTTACCAAACCGATTTTGAGCTGTTTCCTCCTTCCACCAGGGTCCTTTTGGGGTTTGCTTTAAATACCCCCTGAAAAAGGAGCTGCTGCCCCAAAGCGTCGCTGGGTGATGGAACACCCCGAGCAAGAGGAGACAGGGTGGATTTAAGGGGAAAGTAGAGGTTGATTCCCTCTTGACTCTTTTGTTTCCCACACCAAAGCTTTACCCTGAGTTGGTTGTTTCCCACCTGCTGCTCTCCGTGAGCCAGAGCACCCCAGAGGTTTGTTCCTTGAAACCTCACACTGGCTGAAGGAGCAGCTAATCCCGGAGGATCAGACAGGTTTGGGAGCAGCAGCAGCAGCACCGGGGTGTCACAGCCCAGGACCCGAAGCCAATGGCCCCTTGTAAACAGCTCATTAAGGACTTTACATCTTGTTTCTTTTCCCTCTGGCTCCCCCCTCCCACACTCCCAGACGGGTTAATCCCTTCTGTCCCAGGCTGAGGATGTTGGAGGAGGATCCTGTTGCCATCCAGGGGGGATTTTTAAGCCTCTGCAGCTGATGTTCTGTTTTAAGTTTCAGGCTGGTTTAGTCTTGGCCTTCAGAGCTTTGCACAACCTGGGGCTGGAAGGTTGAGCTGCATCTCCTGCTGGGCTCTTCAGAGCCAGGGAACTGCTGCCAGGGCTGGAGCCCCTCTGCTCTGGAGCCAGGCTGGGAGAGCTGGGGGGGTTCCCTGGAGAAGAGAAGGATCCAGGGAGAGCTGAGAGCCCCTTGCAGGGCCTGAAGGGGCTCCAGGAGAGCTGGAGAGGGACTGGGGACAAGGGCTGGAGGGACAGGACACAGGGAATGGCTTCCCACTGCCAGAGGCCAGGGAGAGATGGGATATTGGGAAGGAATTCTTGGCTGTGAGGGTGGGGAGGGACTGGAATGGATTTCCCAGAGAAGCTGTGGCTGCCCCTGGATCCCTGGAAGTGTCCAAGGCCAGGCTGGAGCACCCTGGGCTGGTGGAAGGTGTCCCTGCCCATGGCAGGGGGTTTGGAATGAGATGACCTCAAAGTTCCCTTCCAACCCAAACCATTCAGGGATTTTCTGATTCCAGGACAATCCAGCAGGAAGCACTTTCCCTTCCCTCCTCCATCAGTCTGGTTTTACACCAGGGCTGGGGGGTTTGTCTGGGTGGCACTGCCAGTCCTGCTGGAGCTGCCTGGAGCTCTCCATCCCTTGCTTTTATGGCACACAAGGTCTTTACTTTGTTGGAAGGGTCTCCTGGGCTTCTCCAAGCAAAACCACTGCTGCCTGCAGTGGAAATAACTCATTTTCTAGATGTTAACTGCCTTTTAAATAAACATTCTCTTGATTCCAGTAGCTCCATCATTCCCAAAATCTGCTAAAGAAACCCACTGGAGGAACAAGAGAGAGGGAAAAAGGCTGGAAAACCAACCCTGAGATAAATAGTGTCAAGTTTATTTTTCTGCTCTATTTTAACGAGGTCAGAGGTGGGGGGATTGCACGGATGGAATTGCTTTGGCTGGTGGGGTTTGCATCTCACCAGGCCGCTTTTTCATCCTCTAGGATTTCCTTGCATCGGATTCTGGGGAATTTCTGCAATGCTAAGTGCTCTCTTGGTATGGAAAAGAGGAATCCGAGGGGGAAGAGTGTTTGTAAACATTCCCTGGCTGCTGGAATAAAGTTACAGTGAGCACACACATGGTGGGTTTGTGTTGGGTGTGCAAGTGCCTGGAACAGCTGAAATTCCATAGGAGTTTCTCGGTGTTTTGGACTGTTTGAGGTGACAAACACACACTGGAGGAAAACTCACTGTGGAATTATAGCCCAGGGATATTTCCCGTGTTGTTAAGAGCAGAGCAAATTAATGCAATAGCTCCCAACACAAAGTGTTTGCAGGGGGAGGGATCAGCTTCCAAAATACCCCAGATTTGGGATTTACCCACCTGGGAGCCTCTATCCCAGCATGTCAAGTATTCAAGGTGCTGGGAATCCCTGGAAGCTGCTGGGAGATGGATAAAGGAAGGCTGGGAGATGGATAAAGGAAGGCTGTAAAGCACAGTTAGAGCTGCAGTTTTCCTGATTGCTGGCAGCAGGAATCATCTCCCTGGAAAACAAAGCACTTGGGAAGGGTCATCTGGGCTGCTTGGAATGTCAGAGCACTCCCAGGGAGAGAACCACCCAGAGCAGGCAG
The DNA here is from genome assembly GCA_013397135.1 of Pachyramphus minor. NCBI lineage: Eukaryota > Metazoa > Chordata > Aves > Passeriformes > Tyrannidae > Pachyramphus > Pachyramphus minor. The sequence goes on from VYXB01002626.1 coordinate 121,246, forward strand.
TGGAGTCAGCACGAGTTCACTGCTGCCAAATGTTTGTGTGCATCCAAAATGGGCACATGAACAACCTGGAGCTCACTCTGAACGGAATCTCGCTCCAAAAAGGCACAGAATCATGGAATGTTAAGGAATGGACACCTTCCACTATCCCAGGTTGCTCAACCAGCCTGTCCTTGGGCACTTCCAGGGTTGGGACAGCCACAACCTCCCTGTGTGACCCATTCCAGTGTCCCACCACCCTCCCAGCAAAACTCCTCCTTCCCAAGATTCTAAAAGTCCTCGAGACAGAGAATTCTGCAATGTGTTGTATCTTTTGATCTTACAGTCTGATCCCAGGCATTTGATGTTGGCCAAATTCCAAGGAAAGCTGTGCTGGATGGACCAGGCCACTGCCTTTAAATTCTGGTCTCTTCAAGTGGGATAAATCCCTGTCTGGAGGTGCCTGTTGGGTTTTGTTGGCTGCAGAAAGTCTGGATCAGTTCTGATTATTATCAGTTATCATATTATCAGTTATCCAGCAGCACACTGGGCATGAGGGATGGGGCTCTGACCTCATGGTATCAAGTTGAACATCTGCACTGCATTGAATCGCTGGGTCATTGTGGAGAAAAGGGCCCAAATCTGTCTCTTCTACACAATTTTCACATCTCATCCTAATTTCTGACCTCCAAGTCCTTATTTCTTTCTACTTCTGCCTCAGATGTGGGGAGCAGAACCCACAGCAGATGAGAGGAATTCCTGCTCCACGGGGTAGCTGGAGATAACTGTGGAGCTCAGCTTTCCAGGGGCTGTGGGAGATACCTGGGGCTGGGGCATCTTTGTCTTGAGACTGGGGGAAATCCCAGTTTTTTGTATAAAATAACAGATATTTCAGATCAAAACACATCAGATGGTTCCACCTTGTGCCAAATCAGGGGCACAACTGACTCCCTAAAAAACCTATTTTCCTATAAACTCCTGGAGTCCTTTCACCAGGATACACAGAGGGGTTCTTTTATTCTTGGAGCTGTCCAGTCCAACGCTTCATTCCACCATTTCCCACCCAATTCCCGTCATGGGGAACAGGAAAGGTTTGTCCATGTTGATATAACATGGTTTCCATGACTAATCTGTGATGTGTTTTTTTACCCTGGGGTTACTCAGGATTGAACAATAAGGTGAAAATTTAGGAGGAGGCAGTGGTGACCTCTGGAAGTTCTTCCTCCTTCTGGCAAGATTGTGCTTGGCCCAAACCAGTATTTCCTGGATTTCCTCTTCACCCCCTAAAACTCAGAGCCATTTACAGGAAGTTGGTTTTACAGAGAATCAGTTCTGCTCCGATCTGTCGTGTTTTGATCAGAAATATCTGTTGCTTTCTACAAAAGCCAGGATGTGTCCCAGTGGCAGGACAAAGGTTCCTGCTCCACAGGGATCTCCCAGAGGCCCCAGGCTCTGGGCAGGGGGTGGATGTCCCACCCCAACACAGCGGCCCTTGTTCCTCCCCAGCGATTCCTCTCCCCCATCTGGGCATGGACATCCGTCTAAGTGGGATGGTGGAACATGCTGTTAAATGTTTATTGCCCAAAACTTGAGGGAAACCACATGGATTTGCCAGACAAGCCTTCCAAAAAAACCCCAGTTGCAATAAAAACTTTACAGCATCTCCCCCAGCTCCGTAACACAGACTTCCTTCTTGTTTATTAAACATAGGCATCGACCGAGGGGCAAAAACGTGGCAAACATCCATTTCTGAGGAGGGAGATGAAGAGTTTTCCTGTTCCCACTGCTTTGGAAAACTGGAATTCAGCACACAGCTGGAGATTGGCCCTGCATGGGGCAGAGTTGAAGGAGGGAGCAAAGAGGAACATGATAATTGGAGAATAAATTCTGTTTATTTGACTTCATTTCTCCCTCCGCTTTGGGAACGTTTATTATGAATTGTTAGGAATCATTCTGACATCAGGTGGAGCATTTATAAATGGTTTGGTTATCTCAGCTTAACGAGTTTATTCATTAATTTAGATTAAATGCCATCTAAAGGAATTCTACTTTACATAGCAAAGCTTGGAGAGCATAAAAATACAGCTATTTCCTCACTTGTATTTTCCTTTTAACTTCAAACTGCCGCTACTAAAACTTGTTATAAATAATAAAAAATGTATAAAATACCGTTGGATCAATATTAATATCAGTATTACTATTTTACAGGGTTACAGCACTACACTCCTCTTGTATAAACCAGAAGCAGTTTAAAGTTCCCGACAAAAATGAAAAGAATGTTCAGTGCAAAAACAAAATCACAAAGAAAGAGTTAAAAAGTGATTTTCACATTCTCAGTTGGAACTCAGAGAGGCCCAACAGTCCGAGGGTTAAAGGATGAATCAGTTGGGGCGTCTGCAGGAAACCAACCAACCAAATAAATCCACAAAAAGGGATTGAGGAAGGAGATTTTCCCTGCATTACTTGGGCTGAGGGAGAATTTCCCATCCCTGTGGATTTCAGGCACAATCCTGCTGGGAATGACGGGTAAGCTCAGCCCTGACTTGGCAGAGGGAGAGGATTTGCTGAGCAGGGAAAGGGTCACTTTTGCAAATATTTGGTTAATTCTGCATTTGCTGCTTTTGGCAGCAGCAGGAAGACAAAGCCTTGCGAGGAGGGAGGTTTAGACATGAGATTAAGGTCAGGCCTAATGGAGCAAAGGGGGTTCTGGTAGCTTTGCTGTTTGACAGGTCCCATCCCGTTTGTCCCGTATGTCAGGAGAGTTTCCTGCTGGAACAACACTCAGGAAGTGCTGCTTGAAATAAACCCAAACGGAATAAACGGATTTGGTCATTATTGGAGGGGAAAAGAAGGTCTTATAAACACATTTTGTTAACACATGATGAGTTTGCCTTCTGTGGTCGTACAGTTCTAGGATGGATTGGGTTGGAAAGGGCCTTGATGATGATCTGATTCCAACCCTCCTGCCATGGGCATGGACATCTTCCACTCCAGGATCTCCACTGTGTTCATGTATGTTCATGATCTGCCTCTTCCCTGTTGGAACAGGAGTCAAAATGATGCTCAAAAACGGAGAAAAGTGGCTTTTCCAAGGGTCCAAGTGGGTAATTCCTATGGCAAGGTTGGCAGGGCCATAGGGGCTTCCACGGGAGCAAGGAGAGAGGATGGATGGGGTCAGAGATTGATCATCTCTGTCATCCACTGGGAAAACTGAAAAATTCCTGCTCTTTACCAGCTTCTACCTTCTATCCCAGAGGGATGTTGGTTCCAGATCCTTCTTTGGGGTTGAGTGTGTTCACACTTTGATGAGGAGTTGTTACCCTTCACCAGAAGGAGATCCAAGAGCTGAGGTGTGTGAGGAGATCCAAGAGCTGAGACCTTTGAGGAGACGCAAGAACTGAGATCTTTGAGGGAATCCAAGAGCTGAGGTGTGTGAGGAGATCCAAGAGCTGAGACCTTTGAGGAGATGCAAGAACTGAGATCTTTGAGGGAATCCAAGAGCTGAGGTGTGTGAGGAGATCCAAGAGCTGAGACCTTTGAGGAGATGCAAGAACTGAGNAGAGGATGGATGGGGTCAGAGATTGATCATCTCTGTCATCCACTGGGAAAACTGAAAAATTCCTGCTCTTTACCAGCTTCTACCTTCTATCCCAGAGGGATGTTGGTTCCAGATCCTTCTTTGGGGTTGAGTGTGTTCACACTTTGATGAGGAGTTGTTACCCTTCACCAGGAGGAGATCCAAGAGCTGAGGTGTGTGAGGAGATCCAAGAGGTTAGATGTGAGGAGACATAAGAACTGAGATGTTTTTAATGGCCAATTGGTCAGTACAGGAAAGGCCATGAGGGAATGTGACCTGACAGGAGGATGGAGCCCTTGGAATACGGAGATATCTCAAATCCCTTGCAGGAAGGCAGAACTGACCTAATTCTGACATCTGCCCACTTTCTGTGCTTGGCTTTGCAGAGAAAACCTCCTTTGGCTTCAGCAGGTCTTGGATTGGCCCATCTGAGAAATCACCAGTAAACCCACCTCAAATCAGAGCCGGGAAAATCCTTGAGGATGACTCAACTCCATCTGCCTGTCCCGAGGTGGAGTGGGGGTGGCTCCAAGGCATCCTGAGGTGAGGGACCAGTGGAGGGCATGGAATTCCCATTTTCCCACCTACCATCTCTCCCTGTTGGTGGAAGACGCTGAGACTGAATATTTCTGGGCCCAGTAAGAACATGAAGTCCTAATATCTGCCTGGCTGGCCCTGATTGGGTCTCCTGTCCTCTCTCCTCTGCTTTTCCAAGTGAGTAGAGAAAAAACCTTCTCTAGGCTCATCTGGCTCCTTCCAGTCCTCCTTGATCCTGCTGGGACAGAGGTGTGGAGGTAGCAGAGTCCTTCTGACCTCGTTTTTGTGTCGTTATTAGTTCTCCCGGTCAGGAAGGCTGGTCCATGAGAAGAGCTGGATCCCACCTGGATGAAAACTTCCCAGGGAACCTGGACCACTGTCAGCCTACCTGGGGCCAGTGACTGATAAACTGGGGCTACACCATGACCTGGGTGGTCTGAAGTGGAAAATCTTGGAAGAACCTTGGGATTTGTTCGGCCCCACACAAACAATCCTTACCAATGACTTGGGGGACTCTCCATGGCTGTGGCTCCTTCCCATGAGGTCACCTTGGTTCCTGAGCCCAGCTGGGTTTCAGTGTGATACCTTCAACAACAACCCTTAGGATCAGATGGCAGGAATTGCTGCCTCTGCATCCCAGTGGATGGAACATGGCCATGGGAGAAATAAAAGAACTATGTCCAGGAGGGAAATATGGCTGGAAGCTGGAGCACTGTCAGCCCACCTGGATTCATAACTGGTACCAGACACTGGTAAACTGGGACTGCACCATGACTGGGGCAGTCAGAAAGTGGAAAATCCTGGAAGAGCCTTGGGATTGGTTCAGCCCCACACACATAATCCTCTGGGGGACTCTCCATGGCCGCGGCTCCTTCCCATGAGGTCACCTTGGTTCCTGAGCACGTGGAGGTTTCAACACAAGCCAAAGCAGAGCCTGGGGGATCAGATGACAGCAATTGTTCCCTCTGCATCCCAAAGCCTGCCTCTCATTCCAGAAATATGCCTGGAATGCTCTGTCATTGTGTTACACAGGGGAGCAGTTTGACTGCAGGGGCACAGCAAACCCTGGAAGATGTTGGCAGCTCCGCAGCTCAGGCCTTGAGCCTCTGCTCAGACTTGAGACAAGCCTGATTAAAACCAGCTGCCCTGACTATATTTAGCCATATTTATTTGGGGGTTGATGCTTTCATTAATTTTCCCCCCTCCTGTTTAATCCATGTGGCTGTGGAGCGTTTCCAAACGAGCGGGAACAAGTGTGTCCCTGAGCAGTTAATGGGAACAAGAGCTGGATAAAATGGGGTGGAAACCCAAGTTGAGGGGCATGAAACCCCAATGAACTGACCACAGGCAAAAGAGCTTTGTTTGTTCCAGGGTCGTGACTGTGAAGCAGAGCAGCAAATTGTCACGGCTGAGGGAGTGAGAGGGTGGATTAGCCGTGATTCCTGCTGGGAATCTCAACATCCACCCAATCCCAAGGCAGTAACAATGATATCTCCTCTCTCTCCCTGTCAGTGGTTTATGTAAATTCACCTGAAAGCTTTCCCAGGTTTTCCAGCAGCCAGGGTTCATCCCGAAGGGGAGTTTCTCCCGATGTTTCAGCACAAGGATTAACTGCACTTCCAACTGCTGCCACAGAATTTGGGAATGGAGCAAGTTTGTGGGCTCTGAAACACAGAGGGGGAGGTTTGACACGGCTGTGGAGTGAGAGGAATGGCTTCAAATTGAAAATAGGGATAGATGGGATATTGGGAAGGAATTCCTGGCTGGGAGGGTGGGGAGGCCCTGGCACAGGTTGCCCAGAGAAGCTGTGGCTGCCCCTGGATCCCTGGAGTGTCCAAGACTGGGTTGGACAGGGCTTGGAGCAACCTGGACTTCCCCTCACAGCCAAGAATTCCTTCCCAACATCCCATCTATCCCTGCTCTCTGGCATTTGAAGCCATTCCCTGTGTCCTGTCCCTCCAGCCCTTGTAAAGTCTCTCTCCATCATTCCTGTGGCTCCTCCAGGTCCTGGAAGGCCACAATCAGTTCCCCCCAGAGCTTCTCCTCTCCAGGCTGAACAATCCCAGCTCTTCCAGCCTTTCCTCCCAGCAGAGCTGCTCCATCCCATCCTTCTGATCCTCTTGGTGACTCTGCAGTCAAATAGAACTGACTTGTGACCAAGTCACAAGGGGGAAAAGAATAATTTTCAAGGATGATTTATTTAGGGAAATTTAGAAGAGTTTAAAGAGTTAATTTCGGTGTGAAAACTGAAAAAAAATGTGTTTGGTGGCCACTTGATTAAAAAATATCTCAGATCCTTCAGAAATGTGCCAGTGGATCAATATAGGAAGAAGAACAGGAGGAGAAAACTAAGGAAGGTTTGGGAAGGTTTGGGAAGGAAAAGGGAGGGAAAAGGAAAGGAAAACGAAGGGAAGGTTTGGGAAGGTTTGGGAAGGTTTGGGAAGGTTTGGGAAGGGAAGGTTTGGGAAGGGAAGGTTTGGGAAGGGAAGGTTTGGGAAGGTTTGGGAAGGTTTGGGAAGGTTTGGGAAGGTAAGGGAAGGGAAGGGAAGGGAAGGGAAGGGTCCCCAGGATTCCAGGAGGGCAGCCCTGGAGTCCTTCAGCCCAGGAATTCCCAGCGTTCCTGTACCAGCTCCCTGTGACTATTGTTCCCAAGCCCTGGATCAGATTGGATTACAACCCTCCCGAGGGGGAGGGAGGAGGGGTTGGGTTTCACAATCAGGGCCTGAATTCCTGCATGAAAAAGGAAGGGGAGTATTTTGGGAAGTGACATTAACCTTACACCTGTGGCATCCAAACTCCACTGTGTGTCCCCTCTCCCGTTAAACAAAGGGACACCAAGCAAATGATTCCCAGTTAAAACATGGCTGGGGAAGGCTTTGGGAGCATATTCCCATTTTCTAGTCACATCCACTCTGTGCCTTCTGCAGGAATTATGTTTCTCCCCCGGGAAAAATGTGAAAACATCCGGATAAACTCATTTCTTCCCTAATTCTGCCACGGTGCCTCTACTTCACCTTGGTCAAATCATCAATTCTCTCACTCCAAAGAAACAAAAGCTGTAGGATAACACTCCCCACTCCCTGTTTCTCTTCTCCTCACTTGTACATATGGTCTTGATTTTTATATTTTATTTCTTTTTTTTTTTTGCTTAATTTTCAATATTTTTTCCTCCAAGTCTGTAATAAAAGCTGGAATTGTGGCTTCTGCTGGCACCTCCATAATTCCAATGACAACAACCAATGACAGCCAGGTGGGAATTTGAACATCACTGCAAGAAGTTGCCTTTGTGGCCCAGAATTTGAAATATCCCTGGTAATAAAAATGGGAACAGAAAAAAAGAGCTGCAGTGCTGGATCTTGAGTCTTCACAAGTTCCCAGTGCTGATGTCCCGGTAGGAATTCTCCTCCAGGAAGCAGAACTGAGATAAGCCGGGAACATCTATTTTTGTCCTGGAACAGAAAGGCCCCAAAAAAGGTCTCACTTGGAAGTTGTTTCCTGGGATGTGGGATTTGTGCCTCCATCTCCCACCACAGCAGGAGGGAACAGGAGCTTCGAGATTCCCAAAGCTTTGTTAGTGTTGGAGCTGTGGATATCCTGGGAATTTCCTCTGGTGGTGACTGGAGTAGAGGCAGCTCCCCACAAAATTCCTGAGTGTCTCTTGCACATCAGAACAGGAAAAATGGGAATCTCGGCCTCAGCCTGGGACCTTTGGCATCTCCCAAGTTTCCAACACTGCAGCAGTTACCAAAATTCCAGAGCTTGGAATTCGGTTTAATTTGGCTGGAGCTCATTTCAGGGAACAACCCATCCTGGTTGGGGTGGAAGAAGGAAGGGATAGATGGGAGATTGGGAAGGAATTCCTGGCTGGGAGGGTGGGAAGAGACTGGAATGGAATTCCCAGAGAAACTGTGGCTGCCCCTGGATCCCTGGGAGTGCCCAAGGCCAGGTTGGAGCAACCTGGGATAGGGAAAGGTGTCCCTGCCCATGGCAGGGGGTGGGAATGGATGATCCTTAAGGATCTCTCCCAACCCAAACCATTTTGGATTATAAGACTCTATGAGTTGCTTGCAGCCCATAATTATTCCAAGAACAAGAGTTCTCTGAATCCTTTGAGTCCCAAGGACACAACAACCTGTGCTGGATGGAGCAGGGGGTGGTAAAATCCTTTGGGAAACAAAGGAATGTGTTGTTTTATTCCTTTCCTGGAAAGAAATTAAGAATATCCTGGTGGGGATGAAATCAGAGAACCCCAGAATAGTTTGGGTTGGAAGGGACCTTAAGGATCACCCAGTTTTCCATGGGCAGGGACACCTTCCACTATCCCAGGTTGCTCCAACCTGGACTCTTCCAGGGATGGGGAGTTCCAGTGCCTCTGATATCCAGAGACATCCCTGTCTCCTAAAATTTTCAGCAGGAATTAAATGATCTGCTGGAGAAAATAAAAATCTACCCTTGGCAGAAGTAGGATATCATGAAATCTGCAAAACCAGCTGTTAATTAATCCTTTAATTACCATCCAATACTTTTCCCTTCCCACAAACCACTGGAGGATCCTGTTGATTTTTTGTTTTTCCAGGCTTTTGGATGTTTTTTTTCCTGGCTTTGCAGCAGGACTTCAAGAGTTTGCTGAGCCTGGAATAGAGAAACCATTTCCCTCGTGTTCCTCGTGGTACCTCCACAGCCTCAGGATCCATAATAAACCCATTTTCTCCTAAATCCCAGGAGCACATTTCCACTGGGTTTTGCTGCTTGGTATCTTCAATGTGATATTTTCTATATAAAAGACATTTTTTGGCTGATGAACAGCAAACATGTGTTCTCCTGGTCCCAACAGCCAGCGAGCAAAGGATGGATATTGCCAGACAATCTCCTATTCTGGTCCATATTCCCAGCTGGAATAAATCAGCATTTTCCCCTTGAAGTTTTGGAACTGGTTGATTTAGAGCAGCTGCAGAGTTTGGGCCACAGGCTCTTCTTTGGAGCTGATGTTCCTGTGGGGAGCAGGGGGAATATTGGTGGGATAAATACCCCATGGAAACGGGGAGCTGCAGGTTTCATCTTGGGGGAAACACACATTTATCTATCTAAAAATATCAAAACTATCTAAAAATATCCCAAACTCTACAAGATCTACAGATGTCAAAAATCAGGAGAGAAATGGAGGCCTCTTGTAAATTCCCCATCTGGTTTTCTTTCTTTTTTTTTTTAAATTCTTTCTTTTCTTTTTCTTGTCCTGTTTTAACACCTCAGGTGTCAAGAGATGGGTGGAAAACTGTCCATAAATATCCCAAACTCTACAAGTTCTACAGGTGACAAAAATCAGGAGAGAAATGGAGGTTTCTTGTAAATTCCCCATCTGGTTTCCTTTTCATTTTGGATTATTTCTTTTTTTTTCTCTTGTGCTGTTTGAACCCCTCAAGTGTCAAGAGATGGATGGAAATCCATTCCAAACTATCCCAAATATAAGGAGAGAAATGGAGGTTACTTTTAAATCCTCCATCTGGTTTCCTTTTTTATTTTATTTCTTTCTCTTTCTGTTTTTTTTTTCTTGTCCTGTTTAACCCCTGAGGTGTTGAGAGGTGGATGGAAAACCATCCAAAACTATCCCAAAATATCCCAAAGTCTGTAAGATCTGCACCTGACAAAAACAGGGAGAAAAATGGAGGTTTCTTGTAAAATCCCCATCTGGTTTCCTTTTTATTTTTGATTATTTCTCTTTTTTTTCCTTGTCCTGTTTGAACCCCTCAAGTGTCAAGAGGTGGATGGAAAACCATCCAAAACTATCCCAAAATATCCCAAACTCAACCAGATCTACAGCTGACAAAAATAAGGAGAAAAATGGAGGTTTCTTGTAAATTCTCCGTCTGGTTTCTTTTTTTTGTTTTTTATTATTTCTCTTCTTTTTTCTTGTCCTGTTTTAACCCCTCAGGTGTCAAAAGGTGGATGGAAAACCATCCCAAAATATCCCAAACTCTACAAGATCTACAGATGTCAAAAATAAGGAGGGAAATGGAAGTTTCTTGTAAATCCCCCATCTGGTTTCCTTTTTATTTTCAATTATTTATCTTTTTTTTTTTTTCTTTTTTTGTCCTCTTTGAACCCCTCAGGTGTCAAGAGATGGCTGGAAAACCATCTAAAAATATCCCAAACTATCCCAAACTCTACAAGATCTACAGGTGACAAAAATCAGGAGAGAAATGGAGGTTTCTTATCAATTCCCCATCTGGTTTCCTGGGTTTTTTTGTTTGTTTGTTTGTTTGTCTCTCTTTTTTTTTTTAATTATTTCTCTTTTACTTTGCCATGAGCTCCCTTAGAAATTCCATTTGGGAAGCTCTGACTTCCCGTTCCCGCTCCAGCGGGAGGTTGAGGAGCAGCCGAGCAGGTTTGGGGCTGGATTTCTCCACCCCGCAGCTGACAGGAACATCTGCTGTGCCTGGGCCCCCGAGGAGCTGAAATTAAAGCTGCTTTTCTGCTGGAAAAGCTTCTAAAAACACTTATTTTTCCCCCCCTCTCTTCCCGTTCTCTGGGGATGATGCTCAGGCTGTGGCCGTCTCCCGATCCAAGGACGACATTCCTCGGTGGGAAGAGTTGCACAACCACTCCTGCTTGGAGAGGGAACATCTTTGACATGTTCCCAAAGCTGCTGATGGAAGCTCTCTGGTTTGGAGTGAGAATTGAAGTTTCAAACCCAAAGATTAATTTGTTTGTTTTTGGTTTTTTAAAAATTATTTATTTTTAACCAGAAAAAAACACAAACCAGCGTATTTCAGAGGGGGAGGCCTCACGTCTGAAAAGGATCTGAGACTTGTGTTGGGAAGACAAATCTGGGAAAAGTGAGGTGTTCCTGCCACAAAGAATTGAATTTTAACACCCCACAAGATTTCCTGACAGTTGTTCACTTTTCTCAGGTCTCTGTTTTCCTCAGAAAAAGGTGATTTGAGTCACGTTCTCCAGCCAAACAACTCTGGTCTGAGAGGGGGTTGTGGCAAATTGTGGATGGAGGAAAACTGTAGGATAACAATAATAATAATAATAATAATAATAAAAATAATAATAACAATCTCACCCAGGTTCCCTTCCCTGTGAAATGTTGCACCAGACGATCCTTTGAGGTCCCTTCCAGACCTGGGCTGGTCTCTGATTCCAGCAGACATTCCAACATTCCTTTGCATATGACAGACTTATCAAGGAGCAGAGAATCACAAGGCACTGTGGCAGCATTCCCAAATTTCAGTGATTCTGATTCTGGCCCAAATATTTTGTTTTCCCTTCAATTCTAATTTTCTTTTTTTTTGCCCTTCAATGCAGTTGTTGGGTTTGGTTTGGGTGGTTTATTTTTGGTGGGCAATATCTTTTGTTCTCTTTGAAGAGGATCCTTGTCCACCTCTCAGGAGAAACTCTTCATACCCCAACGACCAAAGGAATTTTAGACAATTCCCAGCCAGCCCAGCCTCTGGAATAACTCCTTGGCACCGGGATGTGCTGTTAACATCTGCTTTGAGCGTGATTGAAATGTGGAAGAGCCTCCCCCCTTTCCCTGCCCTCCTAAACCTATTAATAGGAAGAGGGATTTCTGGTCCTGTGTTTTTTTGGAGCTGCTGGGACTCCAGGGAATCCTCAGGGAAGAGATGAATGAGGGATTTAGGGCAAGATTAACTGCACTGATTTGCCTGTTTACAGAAGGATTTGAGGGCACTGGGATATCTTTAATCCATGGAATTGCTCCAAGACATCCACCCTGTGGTTACAGGGACTTCAAACTCTTCATGGGAGAGTTTTCAAACACCCTGGTCTGGGTTGAAATTATGATTTAAATAAAGCTAAGCTTAAATATCAACAAGTCTGAGAATCCTGGAATGGGTTAGGTTGGAAAGGAATTTAAGGATCATCCAATCCCACTCCCTGCCATGGGCAGGGACATCTTCCCCTATCCCAGGTTGCTCCAACCTGGCCTTGGACACTTCCAGGGATCCAGGGGCAGCCACAGCTTCTCTGGGAATTCCATTCCAGTCTCTCCCCACCCTCCCAGCCAGGAATTCCTTCCCAGTATTTGATCTCCACCTGCCCTCTGATGGATTCCCGGGAAACCCACCCAAAGCTGTGGGAGAAGGGTTGATGTGCTCGGGTCACCTGGGCCCAGGCACATCGACAGAAATGAACCTCACAGAATTCCAGAGGCAATTCCCAAGGGCCTAAAAGAGGGACAGGAGAGGGAATAAAATCTGGGATTCAGCATTCCCAGAAATCTCCCATCCAAGCAGAAGTGACTTTGCAGGAAGTGTCAGGAGACCGGAACCGTTTGGATTTTGTTGGAAGTGCAAAGGATCAGCTGACCCAAGTCACCTGGGTCATGAATGTATTTTATCATGAATAGATCAAAATATTTAGAAATAATATTTGTTAATTATCTCAATATAACATTGAGATAAACACTTCAATAATTACCTACAATATTATTACAATGAGATAAACCTGAATTTTGACTGAGGATCAGCCTGAGGTGAGTTTTCAGCCACCCTTCTGGATCACTTGAACTCTTTTTCCTCATAAATATAGAAATAACTATAATATTATAAATATTATAATAATATATTAGTAATAATTACCAATATTTTATTGCTATTACAATATGTAATATTAATATGATGGGATAATCCAAGACTCTGAATTTTGACTGAGACTCAGCCTGAGGGGAGTTTTCAGCCACTTTTCTGAATCATCTTTACCCCTACTTGTCATAAATACATCAATAACTATCTATAATATAAGAATAGTACAATAATATAGTATTATTATTAATCATCGATATTTATTAAGATTATAATATTATGATGGGATAATTCATTACTGTATAATTATCTATAATGTTATTATGATGAGATAAACCCTGACTCTGCAATTTGCCTGAGGATCAGCCTGGGGTGAGTTTTCAACCACCTTTCTGGGTCATCTTTACTCCTATTTCTCATAAATAAATAGCTATCTATAATATCATATTATTGATATTACAATAAAATATTACTATTGCTAATTATTAATATTTTATTGCTATTATAACATATAATATTGTAATGTGATAATTCATGACTGAATTTTGATGGACAATCAGCCTGAAGTGAGTTTTCAACCACCCTGAATCATCTCCACTCCTATTTCTCATAAATACCTCAATTACTACCTATAATATTATATTATTATTAGAATACTATGTTGATATTTTTAATTATTATTAATTATCNGGATAATCCAAGACTGAATTTTGAGTGAGATTCAGCCTGAGGTGAGTTTTCAGCCACTTTTCTGAATCATCTTTACCCCTACTTGTCATAAATGTATCAATATCTATCTATTATATTATAGTTTTAATACTATATTAATAATATTAATGATTATTAATTATGTAAATTTTATTAATATTTAATATTGTGGTGGGATAACTCATCACTCTGATTTTTGACTGCGGATCAGCCTGGGGTAAGTTTTCAACCCCTTCCAGATCATCATCTTTCTAACTTCTAATTAAATTAAATTCCAATCAATTTCAAATATCTTTTGATTAGAGAAGAGCTGAGGGGAAAAAAATAACAACCCAATCCCCACCAAACCCCCCCAGCTGGGGCAGATTTGTGGAATTCTGGCGAGGAAACGCAACAGGAGAGAAAATGTTATTCTGGGCTGTTCTTATCTCTCCGAGGTGCAGGGGACAGAGCCCAGGCTGCTGCTGAGTGGCTTCTGAATTCCCTGGGATTCCCTGGGGCTCTTTGCAGCTCAGGAACATTTTTGGAATGTGCCAACCCCATTTTTGGGGCTCATTCCTGTGCCTGCTCCCGTTGTGTCCCCGTGGTTCCGGCTGCTCCTGGAGCACAGACTCCTTTTGGCTGAATTTCTGCCTGGAATTTCCTGGGGCTGTGGCTGGTTCCCGAGATGTGGATGGAGAAGGCTGGAGTGGAACAGGGTGGAAATGAATCCCTGATATTTTGTGGGGTCTGCAAAAAGCTCTTCCAGTTCTCCGTGCAGGAATCGATGCAGCAAAACTTTTGACAGGGCACAAAAACAAGGATTTTGGATATTTCTCTTATTTTTCCCCATCCCTGGAAGTGTCCAAGGCCAAGCTGGAGCAACCAGCTCCAGTGGAAAGTGTCCCTGCCCATGGCAGGGGTTGGAATGGGATTATTTTTCAGGTCACTTCCAACCCAAACTGTTCTGGGATTCGGTGATTTTATGGATCCAGATCCACATCTTCAACTTCCAGTAATGGACTGGCCACAATTTGGGAACACCTGGGCAGGAAAAAGCAGGAATTTTCCAGCAAAGCCACCCAGGGAACTGAGGAGATCCAGAGGAAGCCACTGAAGGGTCCAGCTGGGAGCAGAGCCTGCAAAAGCAGCTCTCAGAGGGGTTTGGATTGTGGGTTTTCAGGATGACACCACAAGAGATTTACGATTCAATTGATACTCATTTGAAGTGCCAGCCCAGATCCCCTTTACAAACAGGTTGTGATGTGGTGGGGGGGTTGATTTGTTACAGGAGATGATTTTTTTTTTTGGAAAACCAAAATAATCCAACTAATGTGCAAGTGGCCATGTCTTGGAGTGACCTCCTGAGAGAGAAAAATGACACCAGTGAAAGCAGATCTGAGAATTATTAACTCCATTTTGCTTGGGGGGATTGATTCAATCAAAATATTGAATAAAATTAGATTAATTAGATTAGATTAATGTTATAGATTATTTAGATTAATATTATGTGGATTGATGTTGTGTACTAGATTAAATTAATTATATCAATATTGATTAGAAAAGCTTCAGATGGACACCTTTATCTTCGTTCTTTTGAGAGGAATTTGGCACTCCAATCCCTAAAAAGGTCTGGAAAATCTCAGTGCTTGCAGTGCTGTCCCTGCCCGTGTGTGTGAGTGTTTCCCTGCTCCTGAGGTGCGTTTTCCTGGGAGGAATTGTGGTTCTTGGGCAGCTCCCCAGGAGCAGAGCAGTGTGTGTTAACCCGAGCCTGCACCAGCTGATATGTGGATGCTCAGCCTCCCATGGAGCTGCATCCTCAGGTCTAAATATAAACCCGGGCTTATCTTTGAATGTGCCGCAGCACCACAAAGGCCAGGGGTGCCACCAGGGCTGGAAAAAAGCCTCCCTGTGGGAATGGCAGTGTCAGGATGGCCCAGGGGAGGATAAACCCGACCTCCTGTGGGAATGGCAGTGTCAGGATGGCCCAGGGGAGGATAAACCCGACCTCCCCCAGCTCAGCGCACCAAAAATGTCTTGAGCCCGCTCGGCCGGGCTCGGCCCTAAGGACCCCCCCTCCCAAATCTCTTTCCATTTAAGTGCTAATTGGGAACAATGCCCGGGCCGGGGGCTCTAAAATAGCCGGGCAGTGTCTTGTCCTTTTATAGCAGTGCCCCCATTGTGAGCCCGGCCATGTGACGGCGGACTCCAGGAGGGGACAGGGATAAAGCCCCGCGTGGGCCGGGGTTTATCCTGCGGCAGCACCTCCTCCCCTCTTCCCTCCCTCTGCTCCGTCCCTTCCCAAACCTCATCCAGCACCAGCATGGCTCCGAAGAAGCCCGAGCCCAAGAAGGCCGAGCCTAAGAAGGAAGAGCCCAAACCGGCGCCTAAACCGGCAGAACCAGAACCCAAAAAGGAACCGGAGTTCAACCCGGCTTCGGTCAAAGTAGGTTCTGCTTTAAGCTGGGGAACAGGCTGGGGCTGGTGGGGGTGTTTGGGATGCTGGGAGAGGACATTCCCCAAAATCAGCTGGTGGGTTTGAGCAGAAAATGAGCAGCCAAGGCCATTTCCATGGAAATGAAGAGTGGAGTGGATTAGGAGTGGGAGCACAGTCACCGGGGGCTCTGCTAAACACAGAGGTTGTAGCTGAATATTATTTTATCAGAGGGTGTTCAGACCTGCTTGTCCTGTTGTGTCTGCAGAGGAGCCCATTTTATTCCCACTCATCCCAACAAGCAGGAAACTTGTTGTTGCTCTGCAGGGAAATTGCAGGAAGGTTTCAGGGCTGACCTCTGACTATCCAAGGGCCAAGGTTGGATCATAGGCTTGGAATTAATTTCTCTTGGCCTGGAATGCATCCCTTGGGTTCACAGCAACAGCCTGGGGCTTCCTGGAAGTGAGTCAGGGAAATCCCCTTTGGTTTTCCAGAAAAACCCAACACAAAGGAACTGTGTGTTTTGGAAGGCAGAGAGAAACTTGGGCAAAAATCCAGAGCTCCTGAATGAGCTGCTGCTTCCAGGTCCTGCCCCAAGGATTCCTCCAAAGGGCACGAGCCTCCTTCTCCTTCCTTCTCCTTCTCCTTCTCCTTCTCCTTCTCCTTCTCCTTCTCCTTCTCCTTCTCCTTCTCCTTCTCCTTCTCCTTCTCCTTCTTTCTCCTCCTCCTTTCCAGGGTCATTTCAGAAATAGGTTTTAAGAGAATTTGGGGTCACTCCTCTAATCCTGACTTGCCTAACTTGGGATTTGATTAAATGATTCATTTTCCCTTTAGGATTCTGGATGTCCATTTAGAATTAGGTTAAAATTATTAATTAGATTGCCCTCTCAGTGAACCCTCCCTTTGACTGTCAGTGTTTAGGGAACACTCCAGGTTTTAAAGCCAGGAATTAGGGAATTCCAGTGAAATGATGCTGGAGATCAGTTTCCCTTTCAAAGGCACTTTTTTTTTTTCCCATGGGAATTGAACTTTTAGTGGAGAGCTGAGAAATTTCTCCCTGAAAACGATAAGGCAAAAGAAATTCTATATTCCTGTGGAAATGCCCGTGAAATGGCCCCTCAAAAGGTGACATTTTGACTCCTAAAAATGCAATAAAGAAATAAAGATGTAAAGATGAGCAGTTCCCTTTGCTCCCTGTGCTCCATTCCCAGGCAATGCCAGAGATCCCTGCACTCCTCTCCAGGAGCAGCTTTCCCACATCATTTCCACAGTAAATCAGGGATTGGCACTGCAAGACACAGTGGGATTTCTTTGCAGGGCATTGTCCTTTGGGAATGGTCCTTTGGGAAAAGGCTTTACCTTTGGGGAAAAGGGGAGGAGCTTTGCAGCATCTCCCAGGTTTCTTTTTAATGGGGATTTGGACCAGCTAATTCTAGAACCAGAGATTTAGGGAATCATGGAATGGTTTGGGTGGAAGGGACCTCAAAGATCATCCAGTGCCACCCCCTGCCATGGGCAGGGACACCTTCCACCAGCCCAGGTTGTTCCAACCTGGCCTTGGACACTTCCAGGGATCCAGGGGCAGCCACAGCTTCTCTGGGAATACCATCCCAGTCCCTCTCCACCCTCCCAGCCAAGAATTCCTTCCCAGTATCCAATCCAACTTCCCAGTCTGTGGGACACCATTCCCTGTGTCCTGTCCCTCCATCCCTTGTCCCCAGTCCCTCTCCAGCTTTCCCGGAGCCCTTGAGGTCCTGGAAGAGGCTCTCAGGTCTCCCTGGATCCCTCTCTTCCCCAAACTGAACAATTCCAACTGCTGAGTGTCTCTGGACCTTCTCTTCTTTGCTCAAAAACCAGTTTTCCCTTCAGGAAAACATGGAAACTACACAAGAAAGGGAATAAGTTGCTGTCTCAGTGTCCCCCCCAAGCTCAGCACGGCAGATCCTGGCTGGAAATCCTTTCCCTCTTCTCCATGGGATCAAATCCTACAGCTGGGAATTTCTGGCAAAGGAAGCACTGCCTGGAATCCCAAAAACCTCAAAAATCTTTAATTTTACATCCTGGTGGGGAAAAAAAAGCGCAATGATTTGTACTTAAATCAAGAAGTTGGATTAGAAGGAATTCAGCTTTGGGATAGTTTGGAAAGGAATCCCAGAGTTAGTGAGAAGGACTTCCATGACCTTGGATGAGTGGGGTGGGGTGGGATCCAGCTCCTTCCAACACCTCTGGACTTAACATTCCTGCCTGTAAAAGGAGCAGGACACGGTGACATTGTGGGAATACTGTGCTGGGATCCTGTGACATTGTGGAATGAAGGGCAGCTGAGTCCTGGAGAGAGAGGAGTCATAATTTAAAAAAAAACCCCTCAAAAATATACATATTTTTCTAGTGCACACAACCTCAGACTCATCAAACCTGTTTCCATCCACTCAGGGCTTCAAATAAATGATTTCTGTGGGGTTTTTTTAACACTTAATTTTTGCAAATTCTTCTTTCCCCCCCTCCAGCACATTTTGCAATTAACGGTTCTTATCATGTTTTATAAAGTGCTAAAAAACATGTCCTGAGTTCCTAAATCATAAATAACTCCAGATGCAGTGCTGGGGTGATAACAGCCCTTCAGACAATATTCCAATATCTTTTCCATGCCCAAGTGGAGTGGGAAAAGCTTTGGTCCAGGACATTTTTGTCCCCAAACTCATCGAAAGGGAAGTTGGTATTTTCTAAACATGTTTTCCTGGGCATTTTTTAATTAAATGTGTTTTATCATAAATGGGTTTTTTTTGGTCCAAATTGAAGCTGTTTGTGCTGGGTCTGGCTCTGCTCCAGAAATCCAGCTCAGGGCAGCTGGTGGAGGTTGGAATTCCTCCCCGGATCGTTGTAAAAGATTTGGAAAAAAAATCATTTTGAGGGGTTTTAAATTCTCCAAATGTCCCATTTCTCCATTGGAGGATAAAGTCAGTTCTTGCTTTCCTGAAGAAAATAATCTGTGGTAAAAAAAAGGTGAAAAAACCAACCTTGCATTGAACAAATAATTACCCAAATGCATCTTTTGGTGTGAATGTGTCAAATTATTTCAATTCATTCTCGGGCCTTTTTATGCAGTTTTGTATTTGGAATTTTTAGTCATCTTTTTTAGCCACACTCCAAAGCCTCACAACTAAAAATATTTTTGTGGTAGAGACAAGTATTTCTTGTTTCAATTTTCCTGACTTTCATAAATCATGATAATGATCTAAGAACCTTCTTTTCCACCCAGAATCCCATTGGATTTTCCCATTATCTTCCTCCCCCTGATGATCCTGGGCTGTTTTGTGCCTCTGCTGTAATGCCAATGACAGGGACCTGAATATGAGATATATCTCCTAAGTAAACCCCATTATTCCAAATTTTTTAATGTTAATCCCATGCACATTCCTGATGGATTTGATCCATCAATTGGAAATTTTCACAAAGATCTTCTAAATTTTAGTGTGAATTTTTTTCCAACTCACTGAAAAGAGGTTTTTTTGGAGGGTTTCTTTATTTCTCGACAACAATTGCACTGAGTCCATGAAAAAGCCTTTTTTTAAGGAAGTGTTTTTCCAGGATGACCCCTGGACCTCTTTTTTTTGTTTTGTTTTTTTTTTTTCCTAAGGAACAAATTGTCCTGAAGAGATTTGGCAACAAGAAGATTGTCTTTTCCATGGATCTAATTCCTTCCCACCTTTAGCAGGGAGGCCCATTTTTGCCAGAAATAGATTCTGCTTCCCTAAAAAACCAGGAAGGCTGAGGCAAAGCAGGATTAATTATCCTGATGGACACAGAAATTGGGATTTTCTCCTGGAGATTTAACCAGGGGAAAGCTGATCATTGACCTTAAATCATCACTGATCAGCAGGGTTTTATAACCAAGGGTTTTATCCCTGGCTGAACTATAACAGGGTGGCTTGGGTCACCCTTGGGAGAGGGGGATAAAGGGATAAAGGGAGCTGGGATGGGAATTTGGGTGCCAGCGTTTCAGCAGCTAAAATTGGCCGAGCTGACGTGTGCTCCTGGGCTGGTGTGGGGACAAAGAAGTCACGAGGAGACAGCTGGAATATGTGAGGAGCTGGAAAAGACCCAGGGTGCCACATGGAGTTATCCAGAACAGCCACGTTTTCCGGGGTCGTTGCTCCACGGGATTGTTGAGCAGCTCCCGGGAACGCAGGGGAAAAGCAGTGAGGGGTTATTTTGGGGGAGCGCTGCCACCTCCAAGCCTGCTCTCCCTGGAGAGTCCTGCAGGTTTTGGGAATATCTGGGAATGAAAAGCTTCCTCTGGTGTTCAGCAAGGAGAGGTGGAAAAGCAGCCAGAGTGGGAGAAGCCAGGAGGGAATAACACAGGGATGGGGCAGCACCAGCATGAGGAGAGGCATGGATTGATGTGGGGGAGATTTAGTTGGGAGAGGTGGATTGAATTGTGGCTGCTCCTTCCCTGGAAGTGTCCAAGGCCAGCTTGGAGCAACCTGGGCTGGTGGGAGCTGTCCCTGCCCGTGGCAGGGGGTGGCACTGGATGAGCTTTGAGGGCCTTTCCAGCCCAAACCATTCCATGAGTTTTATGGAGAAAAAAAAAATCCCATTCCAACAACCTGCCAAGTGGGGTTGTGAGAGCAACTCCTTGGGCCTTCCTGGAGGATTTTATTAGGGCTGAAGGGACTGGAATGATTATTTCTGAGTGAGCTGGAGAAATGGGGTTATAGTGGATTTATGTGTGAGAAGGGCTGGGGCAGAGAGCTGGAAAAGCAGGAGTTACTTTGGGAAAGGATTTTGAGGAGTAAATGCCTGGGTAAGTTTTGAGCATAACTCTGGAGAGCAAAGGATATTTTACCTGAGACAGAGGGAGGAATTCGGCTGCATCCCTGAATTCTGGAAGAGAGACGGGGGAGGTTGGAGAGGTGAAGGGGTTTGAGGGCAAAAACCTTTGTGGATAAGGAAGGTTTTGGCCCATCTTAGAGATTTGGAAGGTGTTGGATCCAATCCCAGCCCAGACTTGGTCAAGGGTTATGGACAAGGCTGTCACTGAACCTTTATACAACTTTGTCCCATGAGATCAAGGACAGCAAATATATATATTTAT